>LR749955.1:1028977-1074983 GCA_902729485.2 Mus minutoides | reverse complement strand
TACTCTATTAGTTGCCTATGGCTGCTATAACAAAAGACCACAAGCACTTGGTTTAATGTGGTAGAAACTGTTGGCTTCAGAATTCTGGAAGCTGGAGTCTAAAATCAAGACATGGACAAGACTATGCCAGAAAATGTTCTGTGTTTTGCAGCACATCACTCCTGTAAGGGGGAATCTGTAGCTGGGTGGATCTGGGGATTTCTGCACGACATAGCTGGTGCTTAGACATCCATAAGGCTAGTAGGTCAAAGATCTCAAAAATCCATGCAGCAAAGAAATCAGTTTACTTTGTGTGGCCAGGCGTCTCCTGCGCTTGCTGAGGCGCGTCGAACAGTGGGCTCTAGAAGGAACTCTTAATACAGCAATCCCCGGGAGCTTATTTGGAAACAGACACGGCAAATGGAAAGAAATAGGGATCTGAGATGAGATCACCTTGGGTCATCCAAGTGGGAGGGGAGGTACAGCTCATGACAATTGTCAAGGCTGAGGGAGAAGAGCTGCAAAGCCAACAGACTCAGAAGACAGACAGATAGCAGAAGGGTGAGGTGGAGATTACAGTGATTGGCTCTAGGCCAAGGAAGCCAAGGAATGTTTGGGCTTCAGGGAGGGCTCTCTCCAGAGCAGCCTCCTGGCTGCAGCAGAGGTGGCCCCTGTTTTACATAGGCACATGTGGTGGAAACAGATTTGGCTTGGAGCCTCTCATTCTCGAGACAGTCTTCTGCTGGGGCCTTGGGAATTCTCCCTGAAAGCTAAGCCTAGAGTATGTATCTCAACAATCACTGCCCAGGTCAGAGACTTGCAAGTTCTAGAAGCATCCATCATAAGTTTTTCACTTAAGCTAGTCAGAAGCTAGACAGGTACCCTCTGCAGCCAGGCCTTTACTGGTTGAAGCAGGATGTGGCTTTCCATAGCAGGAAATGTAGGTTGCTGTAAATTAATTTAGTAATTGATTAACACAGCTGTAACTGATCAATATAGCCAGCAACCATTTCAGAGGTCACAGATCTGAACTATGGGACAATTAAAAAATTAAATTCTTTAAACTTTAAATTTATGTAATTATGGTTAGGATTAAATTACAGCCTTATACACAAATTAGAAAAAACGATGTAAATAAAACTGGTAAACCTTAGGAAATACTTCTGAGGGGGCAAGAGAGCTGGTTCAGCGGTTCAGAGCACATAATCAGATGCCTTTAGGCCTCTAAGGGTACCTACACTCATACACCCCCCCCCCACACACACGTAGTTAAAAAAAATAATAAGGGGATGGAGAGATGACTCAGTGGTTAAGAGCACTGGCTGCCCTTCCAGAGGTCCTGAGTTCAATTCCCAACACAGGAAGCTCACTGTCTGTAACTCCAGTTTCAGGGTATCTGATAACCTCTCATAGACATATATTCAGTCAAATCACCAATGTACATAAAATAAAAATGAATAAATTATTATTTTTTGAATAAATTATTTTTGGTTTTTTTTTTTTTTTTTTTTTTTTGGTTTTTCGAGACAGGGTTTCTCTGTATAGTCCTGGCTGTCCTGGAACTCACTTTGTAGACCAGGCTGGCCTCGAACTCAGAAATCCGCCTGCCTCTGCCTCCCAAGTGCTGGGATTAAAGGTGTGCGCCACCACGCCCGGTTGAATAAATTATTTTAAAAAATCAAATAATGAGAGGCCGGAGAGGTTTCTCAGTGGTTAGAACACTTACTGCTCTTGCAGTGCCTGGTTCAGTTCCCCACACCCACATGAACTTACAACTAACTGTTTGTAACTTCAGTTCCACAGGATCCAATGCTTTCTTCTGAACTCTGCAGGCTCCCGAATGCATATAGTACACACCAATTCACAAAGGAGCATTCATGTTAAAACAAACAAACAAACAAACAAACAAACAAACAAACAAACAGGTGTCACACATTTGTAATTCTAGCACTCAGGAGGTGTGAGGCAGGAGGATTGCCTGATGTTCCAGGCCAGCCTGGGTTATACAGTGAGTTCAAGGCCAGCAACATGTGCTTAAACAAAAGGGAGGGAAAGAAAGCAGTATTTCAAATTGTTACCTTACTTCACATGTTTCAAGTTTCCCTGTAACCAAATGCATCTGTCTGTATGCACAGGTATTTTCCCCTACTCATTTTAATTATATATATATATATATATATATATATATATATATATATATATATATCTCCTTTTATTAGATATTTTCTAGATATTTTTTATTTACATTTCAAATTTTATCCTCTTTCCTCATTTCCCCTCCAAAACCCACCTATCCCATCCCCCCTTCCCCTGCTCACTAACACACCCACTCTCGCTTCCCTGTCCTGGCATTCCCCTACACTGGGGCATCAAACCTTAACAGGACCAAGGGCCTCTCCTCCCATTGATGTCCCACAGGGCCATCCTCTGCTACACATGCAGCTGAAGCCTTGAGTCCCTCCTTGTATACTCTTTGGTTGGTGGTTTAGTCTCTGGGAGCTCTGGGGGTACTGGTTGGTTCATATTGTTGTTCCTCCTATGGGGTTGCAAATCCCTTCAGCTCCTTGGGTACTTTCTCTAGCTCCTTCATTGGGGACCCTGTGATCAGTCCAATGAATGGCTGTGAGCCTCCACTTCTGTATTAGTCAGGCACTGGCAGAGCCTCTCAGGAGACAGCTATATCAGGCTCCTGTCAGCAAGCACTTATTGGCATCCACAGTAGTGTCTGGGTGTATTAACTGTATAGGGGATGGAACCCCAGGTGGGACCGTCTCTGGATGGCCTTTCCTTCAGTTTCTGCTCCACACTTTGTATCTCCTCCAAAGGGTATTTTGATTCCCCCTTCTAAGAAGGAAGCTACTTATATTTTCAAGTTGCCCACCCACACCTCAAACGGAATCTTACTTTCTGAGGGTATTTTCCCTTGTAAAATGTGTTATCACTCTATGATCTATTATATATAATATATATATTTATATAATATATTATTATAATCTTATATTTATATTATATAAGTACTTATATAATTATAAATATTATGTAATGTACATTATACATTATAACTATATTATATATAACATATAATTATATAATAGGGACTGAACTAACAAATGGTGGGGCATCCATTGCACATCACTGGTACATTGGACAAGGGCACAGCATTATATACACAGTATTAGCCATTTAATGTTCAATCAACAATAAATGTAAAATCTGAGTGCCAGTGCGGTTGATACATTACTTCTGTTTTCTGTTTCCTCAACCCGGGACACTTCTGTCTGTACAAGAGGCTAAATGCAGACGCAGGCAGCTTTAGGTTGAGTCTGCTTGCGCGATTATAAATAGATTTTGCATGATTGTCAGAATCATCCTTGAGAGGAAAGCCAGGGTTCCTTCCTTGAGCTCCCAAACTATCAAAAGTGTGAAAACTGTAAGTCAGAACCCCACTCCCTAACCCCCAAGTCACCAGAACGTCCCAGAACTTTCGTTTTCAGCCACATCATCAGATGTGAGAAAGGAAGAAAGATAATCAGATCTGGCAAAGTTGATTTGGCAGATACTCTCTGCGGGCGGCTCCGGGTGTCCCCGGAGGCGGGCGCAGTTTCCCCGCGGCCCGCTGGGTCGCACTGTGGCCTCGGGAAAGAGTCTGACCCGGGCGGGATGGGGAGGGCGGGGCGGCCACCGCAAAGCCTGCTGATGGGACCACGGGTCCCAGCGGCTGCAGTGCTCCAGCCCGCGTGACCCACTCTCGTCACCGTCAGGGACACCTTGGGATCTCTCGTGGGTCGGGAGAAGAAATGACTCCGAGGATCCTGCGTGGACCCTGGAAGCGCGTGTTCTTGGGCGCGCTCCTTTCCAGAGTGGGCACAAGGCGGCTCCGCGCCATTGCTCTGTCTGCGGTTTTATCATATGCTGACACTTGTATTTTGTTAGATACATTTCCCTGGCCTCGTTCCTCCCTGGTGAGCCTTCATCATTTGATTTTCCATGCGTTGTCATTGCTTGAATGGGGCGTAGAATCTAAAATACCACAGATTTCTGCAATCCTAACTTAATATTTATTAATTTTTGTTTGTTTGTTTGTTTGTTTTTTGAGACAGGGTTTCTCTGAGTAGCTCTGGCTGTCCTGGAACCCACTCTGTAGACCAGGCTGGCCTTGAACTCAGAAATCCGCCTGCCTTTGCCTCCTGAGTGCTGGGATTAAAGGCGTGCACCACCACGCCCGGCTGATAATCTTTTTTTTTTGTTGTTGTTATTAAATATTTTTAATTAGCTATTTTTTCTTTTAGATTAATTTATTTCAACTTATGTGTATGCATGTTTTGCCTGCATGTATGTCTGTGCACCACGTACATGCCTGGTGCCACGGGAGGTCAGAAGAGGCATTGGATCCCCTAGAACCGAACTTGAAGTTGGTTGTGAGCCACTATTTAGGTGCTGGGTTCTGAACCCAGGCCCTGTGCAAAAACAGCGAGTGCTCTTAATCACTGAGCCATCTCTCCAGTCCAATGAGCTTGTTATTAAAATGGTGATTCGAAGGCTGGCTGCTGGCTCTGTGGGTAAAGACACAGTCTAGTCAACCCTGACAACCTTAGCTAATTCCCCAATCCCACACAGTTGGAAGTACAGAACCATTCCAGGAAAGTCATCCTTTGACCTCTGCAGGCACAGACACACACACACACACACACACACACACACACACACACACACACACTGATGTTAAAATGCAGTGGAAAATTGAATGCATGAGGCAGAGAAGTGAGTAGCTTTCCTCTTTAGCCAGACCTCCACTATGACAGCACACTCCTCTGGTTTCCTCCCAGATCAAGTTTGTAGCCTTAAAAAAAAAAAAAAAAAAAAACCCTCCTCACTATCAAATCTCGTCGTCATCCTTGACACGCTCCTACCCATCAAGGATCTTGGAGATGGCTTCACAGGCACGTGTGTAGACACTGCATCCTTTAGGAGTGGCTGCCTGGTGTTCTTTTATACCAGGAACCTATAATTATTCAATCAATCCCTGATTGAAGGATATTGAGTTTGCTCCCAGCCCTTTGCTATTATGAACAGTTCTGCTGTGAACATCTGTGCCTGTGACTCGAGTGCGCATCTGTCTCTATAGGAAACATTTCTAAAAGTTTAATTGTCGCCTTAAAGAATACATGCATTTAAACCTTTACAGGTCTTTACTAATTACCGTCCAGACTACTTCCCACCCCCATCCTATAATACGAACTCTAGGTTTACCAAGCTTAAAAAAAATTGCCGAGATAAAAAACTAAAATTAGGGCTCTCATGTTTTCATTTGCATCTTTAAAAACATCTTATTGAGGCTTTTCAAACTCGGCGGTTAATGTCCTTTGTGTTTCTGTTGGACTTTTGGTCATTTAGGGGTTGCAAAATAATTCTGTGTTAATTCATTTTGCAATTGGTGTAACGAAATGCCAGAGGCTGGCTACCTTTATAAAGAAAAGAGGTTTATTCAGTTCACACATTTGCAAGCTAAAAGTCCAATCAGGATGATGCAGGATCTGTCCTGTTCTTAGCTGCTGAGCTGTGTTTCCTGCCCTATCTCCATGCATTTTTTTTTTAAACACATAGAAGCAAATCAACTCCAGTTCCTTCCAGCTTCTATACTTTAGCACTTCCCACCTGTAAAACCTGAGTCTCAGAGTAAGAAACTACTGTGAACTTCAGTCCTCACGTCTCAAAAAGACCCCAGATACTGTCTATCAATCAACCCCTCACTTGCAAGTGAGGTCTCTGAGGCTCTGTGATCTCAGCACCTTCTAGTCTCTAAGGAGCCCCATCTAAGATGCCCAGCTTGACCCAGGATTCCTCGTGGGAGTTATTGTTGTCACTTGTCATCTGCATTGCACATTCTTTTTCTCCCCTCTCCCCTCTCCCCTCCCATTAGCCTTTGCTAGCCGTGTAACAGATTTGTGAATGGGATGTGTGTAGAATTCTGGTCTGGCCACAGAGGAATGCCCAGCTGCCAGCTTTGCTTAGGGTCGCTTTCCCCCCTCTTGCACTGGACGCTTCTGCACAGAGTCCATTTCTTGCCTTCATTCCCGCTATAGGAATTGAAATCATTTTAGCCTGGGCTTTCTTCTCTGGTGTTCAGGAGATTTCCCTCTCCATCTCACTAAGAAAACAGAACTAGTGTGCTGTATCCAAGCCCCACTGCGCTCTCTCTCTCTCTCTCTCTCTCTCTCTCTCACACACACACACACACACACACACACACACACACACTTTGGCCCCAGCCAAGGAGATGCTGCCACCCGTTTATCGAGTAGCTGGGATCAAAGGCTCATCCACTGTGCTTGCTCCTCATGATTTCTCAAAGGACTCCTACAATTTTTCTTTTAAATAAATGTTATTAAAATTCCCCTTTAAGCTTATATAAGCTTTATTGCCTATATTTGAGGTTTACAACATAATGCTGTAGGATAGAGGGTTACTGCAGATCTTCATACCTGTGGCCTCACAATTGCCTTTAGTGTGTGACAGGGCTGCTAAATCAACTCACCTTTAAAGGCCAGTCTCGCTCATCTCTCTAGCCTACGTTGTACGTTGTACCCTTTGGCCTGTGTCTCCTGTGTCCACTCCCCTGTCCCTCTCGGTGATTGAAAGGATAGCTTTACTCTCTACTTCTGATCTTCTTATCGTTAGATTATACAACATGGGTCAGGCATGCTGGTGGCACGTGCCTTTCAATCCCAGCACTCGGGAGGCAGAGGCAGGTGGATCTCTGAGTCCAAGGCCAGCCTGGTCTATAGAGTGAGTTCCAGGACAGCCAGGGCTACATAGGGAGACCCCATGTTTTAAAAGAATAATTCAGTTGCTGAGAATATTTTTTTTTTTAATATAAGAAATAAGCAACAGTGCAGCACTAAAACCAGCAAGCTGGGAACTTGAAGAATCTGAGACTGGCACCTAGCACGACGATGACATCATCAGGTCAGAGGTCAACCCTCCTTCCTTCCTCTAGTTGATTTGCAGATGACTCTGCCTGCCTTTGAAGTACAATAGACACTCCTTTTTTTTTTTTTTGACAGAAAATGTCTAGAAAATTATTTTTTTTCTTAGACTTGGCTGCGGATGATTTGTATTTCCATATAATGAACTCCTGAACCTCCTTTTCCTGAAGAATAAATAGGATTTCCTACTTAGCAATGACATTCAGAATAAAAATATAAAACTTAACTTGGATCTTGAATGTGACCGATATTCCCTATCCTGGAGTGGCAGTTAAGCCTTGCTGAGACAACAGTGACAGTGGTGACAGTAGTTAGTTAAGAGCTCTTAGGTTACAAGGGAGAGAAACATCAAGGAAGCCCAATTGCTCTGGTTTGGATACTGTTTGTCTCTGCAAAAAAAAAAAAAAAAAACAAAAAAACCCAACATGATCATTACATTATATTACATTAGAATATCACCATACTTACGTTTGGTTCCCAATATTATAACCCTGAAAGATGGCGGCAGCTGAGAGGTGAAGTGTAGTGTTGAAGGGTGAGGACCTGGTCACCATTAATGCTGGGATTTACAAGTGAGTTGGTTTATATGACAGCCATCATTACGGAGCAGTGAGCCTGAGCCCTCCGTGTCTCTTGCTTCTTTTGCTATGTGACCTTTCTCTTGTCCCGTGATGCCATCTGTCCACAGCTAGGAGACCTTCCCCAGAGGCTGACCAGATGAGCCTGGCAATCACGGACAACCAGCTTTCAAGACGGTGACACAAATAAACCTCTTTTCCTCATAAATTTCTCAGCCTCTGAGCCTTAGTGATAGTGATATGAAGTGGACTAAGACTATTTATTGATCATACGAACGGGAAGGCCGAGAGGGTGCTTTCGGTTTTAAGCTTGGTGGGGTTCGGGAATTCAGACGATGTTCTCAGCTCTGTCCCCAATTCTCCATCCTCCGTGTCTCAATTCTGTTCAGCTTTGCCTTGCTGGGTCATGTCCTTGTTGTCTATATTGCTCAAAGGCCTGGAGAAAGAGACATATTCCTTTCGGGACTTAGATGCCAAATTTTGGTACAAGTTAGAACATTGTTTATCCCTCAACTAATACACATGGCTGGGATGCCTTTGAATGTGTTGTTGGGTGAAGAGTGGCTTCTGTCTCTAACCAGGTTCTTGTCCTGCCCTATCCTTCTTCAAGGGTGGAGTGGACAGACAGTAAAGGGTACTAAAAGGAGATACTTTACTGAAAATGAGTAAGTCATCTTAAGTCAGATTGCCGAGGGGGCTTTAAATAAATCAAATTTGAACTCTCCGTAGCAGCAGGACACCATTACAATGCTGAAATGTTACAGCTGGACTACCCTCCACCCCAAAGGCCTCCTTATGCCAATCAGGAGCCATTCCTTTTAGAGCCCCTGTGCAGCTCTGAGAAACTTATAGCACTTGCAGGGCCTTAGAGCAGCCAGCTGTCTCCCCTGTCTTCCTTCCCTGTCTTAGTCAGGGTTTCTATTCCTGCACAAACATCATGACCAAGAAGCAAGTTGGGGAGGAAAGGGTTTATTCGGCTTACACTTCCACATTGCTGTTCATCACCAAGAAAGTCAGGACTGGAACTCAAGCAGGGCAGGAAGCAGGAGCTGATGCAGAAGTCATGGAGGGATGTTCCTTACTGGCTTGCTTCCCCTGGCTTGCTCAGTCTGCTCTCTTATAGAACCCAAGACTGCCAACCCAGAGATGGTCCCACCCACAAGGTGCCTTTCCCCCCTTGATCACTAATTGAGAAAATGCCCCACAGCTAGATCTCATGGAGGTACTTCCCCAACTGAAGCTCCTTTCTCTGTGATAACCCCAGTTGTGTCAAGTTGACACAAAACTAGCCAGTCTACTCCGCTTGTGAGCCTAGGAGTTTTCTCTGGATGCCTCCAAGCCAGAGCCGGAATACAGCTCTAAAGTCTTCTGTGGGGTAGTCTGAATGAAAATGTCTCCCATGGACTCAGCTGTGTGAACTTCAGGTCTCTAGTTGGTGGCGCTTTTTGAGAAGGTTTAGGTGGCACGGAAGCATTTTTTGAGAGTTTAAAATCCTATGTCATTTCCAGTTAGCTCCCCCCCGCCCCCCCCCGCTCCCCCCGCCCCCCCCCGCCCCCGTCCCGCTTCTCGCTTGGGTTTGAAGATGTGAGCTTTTCCTTCCTATTCAGACTATTACGCCTCCATTTCACCCATGCCTCCACGTTTGTGGATTCTGATCCCTCTGGAACTGAACGCCCAAATAAACGCTTTTTCCCTCTAGAAGTTGCTTTGGTGATGATGTTTTATCTCGGCAGCACGGAAGTAACTAATACAAGGTGTCTTCCTTCCCCTTGGAGTTCTGTGGGGAAAGTGAGCAGCGCGGTGCTGAGACTGACCAGCTGGGCCCTGATTGGTTGAATATCTCATATCCATCCAATTAGGGAAGAGCTGTTGAAAGTTAGCATCATTTCTGGTTGTTATATTGTTTTTCTGGTGCCTTTCTTTCTTTCTTTCTTTCTTTCTTTCTTTCTTTCTTTCTTTCTTTCTTTCTTTCTTTCTTTCTGTCTGTCTTTCTTTCTTTCTTTCGCCATCGCGTCTGCCCCCATATCCCCTGTGGTTGTCTGAAGCTCGATCTCGTGTGCAATAGTTTTTTTTTTTCCTGTATCTCCCTTTCCTCCGGGCTTGAGTTTCCTGCCTATCAGATGGTCTTGCTCTCCCCCAGTTTGCTGCCTGCAGCTCTTTCCATCTGCAGAGGGTCAGCCAGGGTAGGGCCTGCTCTTTGGCAGCCTGGAGGTGGATACTTTGATAGAAACCATTCAGCATCCCATACAGAGGAGGGCTGCTGTTTCCAGCAATGAGGGGGAGGGATTGTTAGATTTCTGAGTGTTAAGAGTGGTTAGCTGTACTTGTTCAGCATTTAGCCATGTTTATGTCTCTCTCCATGTATCTAATTTGTACATATGCATACCATTAGTTTTGTTTTATCTTGACTCTTGAGACATGTGTCCCAGATTGGCTTCCGACTTAGATATAGCTGAGGCTGAGCCTGAATGCCTGACCCTCTTACTCCCATCTCTTACGTGCTGGGAACTTCGAGCACGAGTCATCATGTCTGACCTTTATTATTATTTGTTCGCTGTAAAGACTGAGCTCCATGGAACAGAAAATGAGCATAATAGAGCAGGGCAGAAAGGCAGCAGTTCAGAGGACCCCAGTTTAGTCCCAGCCCCATGCCAGTTTAGTCCCAGCCCCATGCCAGGAAGCTCGCAACAGCTCATGACAAACTCTAGGAGAATTCCACCTTTGGCCTCTATGGGCACCTGTACACACCTACATAAATACAGAAACATAATTTAAAATAATAAAAAAAATATCTCCCCAACTGCCTCCTGCCAAGCTTTTCCACACCCTGGGGCCTCAAGTCTCTTGAGGCTTAGGAGCATCTTCTCCCACTGATGCCAGACCACACAGTCCTATGCTGTATATATGTCAGGACCTCCGACCAGCTGGTGTTTGCTGCCTGGTTGGTGGTATCTGAGAGATCTCAGGGAGCCAGGTCAGTTGAGACTACTGGTCTTCCTATGGGGTCACCCTTCTCATCTTCTTCCAGCTTTTCCCTAATTCAACCAATTCTGTCCATTGATTGGGTGTAAGTATCTGTGTCTGTCTCAGCCAGCTGCCTTTTGGGCTTCTCAGAGGGCAGCCATGGTAGGCTTTGGTCTGTAAGTACACCATAGCATCAGTAATAGTATCAAGCCTTGGAGCCTTCCCTTAAGTTGGATCCCAAGTTGGGCCGTTCACTGGAGCATGTTTCCCTCAGTCTCTCTGTTTTTGTTCCTGCTGTTCTTTTAGACTGGAACAATTCTGGACCAGAATAACAATCTTATTGTTAAGTAACACTGTAGCAGTACTGACTAAAGTCCCTTACTAATAAAGAAATACATTAGCCTAGAGAGATTTAAGCTTGGGGGTGGTTTTCATTTCGTTTGCTTAGCATAGAGATGCTATACTTATCATGATTTTTCTTAGCCTTGACCATCACATAAATTAGAAGAATTTTAAATGCCTTGAAGCTGTAAAAGTAGCACAGAAGGGAATCAGGCACAAATAAAACTCTCTGTTCATCCTATCCCTAGACATGATAGGGCCTTTTAGCTCATTCCAGAGACTTCCATATATTTGCAATTAGGCATGAATATTTTCTTTAAACATGTAAGATCAGGCTGTCTGCTCTGTAACTTGCCTTTTGCACTGGTACCATATTGCAGAGGGTCTCCCTGGACATTGTAGATAGAGCAGTGCCTTCATTCTGCACAATGACCTATTATACGGCTGTGGACAAATCTATTCCGGAGGATTTCATAGCATTTTACAACGCACCATCCCTGTTGTCCTTTCTTCTGCACACTCATCCTGGCACAGCACACACATCCTGACCAGTGGCTCCGAGGTGCATCAGGCGTTGGCCATGGATGGAAGCTGTAGCAGAAGCTACTGTGTCATTAGGGATTTCCTAGAGGGAGAAACATTCCCTCAAGGTTGAGTCAGAGCCAGAATCTAGTCCCATCACTTCCCCCCATGGTCCTCGCTGTGGTTAACCATAGAGGTGGCTCATTGTTGAGGGTTTGGCAAATGTCTGAGAAAATTACAAGGCTGTGATGGCCTCCCTTTCTAGCTGTAGCTACACAGGAATTGACACTAATCTCACGGGATGACTGGCAGCTTCTGTCTCGAGCCATCCAAGAAAGCTCATTCTTGTCTTTCCTTAGATTGTGGCAGCTGTGGGTGTCTGGTCTGCCATCAGAGGATTGGTATTTCGTTTATACTTAGCTTGAAAATGTTCATATTAGATTCAATTGTACCAAATATCTGTCTCTTTCTTACTACCTAGTCTCGGAGCTGTCCAAAAAGGCAGGATAACCTAGCTAGGGGTAGGCTGAGATGCAGTCAGAGCAAAGGAATCAAGAAGCCAGACTCGGTGCTTTTCTCTACTTCTGCTTCTGCACGGTCAGTATCTGCACCACCCTCTTCATCTTCTAAGCCATAGGGAAGACTTTATTTAAAACTGACCCCACTGCTAGAGATTCCACCCTAGCCAAGTCTATAATAGAGATAACCCAGGAACTGCAATCTCATCTGGAAGGAGTCTTCTCTCTCTTGCTTTGACTCGTGTTTCTTTTTTCTGCCTTCATTCTCTTCTTCCATGGCTTTGCCTACAGAAAATCTGTCTTTCTCATGCCACCATGGTGAGTTCAATCTCTGGGCATCAAACAGAAAGATGCCTCCATCTCTGCCGAGTGTCCCAGCTGCCTGGTATGTCTTACTGTGGCCGTGCTTGGAGGTGCTGGTAGACAAGGATTGCCTCTTCTTCACCAGATACCGTGCTTCTCCTAAGCAAGGCACAGAAGCTGTCCATTCTTAACCAGTAGAACGATGCTTGGCTGGAAGCACACAGATGCTCTGTGTTTGTGAGATGGTGAATCTGTATAGTTCAGTGTCTTCCTGTGGATTTAGCTTCACAATCTGAAATTGCTAGCATCATTTTTTAGAACCACCAAGTTTATTCTATTCACTGATGCTTGCATTTTGAAGATGCATTTATTACAAACAAACAAACAAACAAACAAACAAGGTTTCTCTGTGTAACCCTGACTGTCCTGGAACTTACTCTGTAGACCAGGTTGGCCTCATACACACAGAAATCTGCCTTCTCTGCCTCCTGAGTGCAGGGATTAATGGCCTGTGCCACTACTGCCGCGAAAGGTTGTATGTGCCAATTACCTTGGGTTTTCTTTTTTTGTTTCTTTGTTTGTTTGTTTTTGTTTTTGTTTTTTCTTCCAGAGCTGAGGACCAAACCCAGGGACTTGTGCTCACTAGGCAAGCACTCTATCACTGAGCTAAATCCCCAACTCTGGTGATGCTTTTAAATGTAAGAAAAGTTAATTAATTAATTAATTAATTAATTAACTTATTTTGGATAGAGTCTCATATAGTCCAGGCTATCCCTGAATTCACTATGCAGTAGAGAATGACCCTGAAATCCCAATTTCCCTGCCTCCACTGCCCTAGTACCAGAATTATAGGCATAGCAACATACTCAGTGATGCTTTAACATCTTAGAACTGTTCACATTTTAAAATGAAAGCTTTCCCTGTCTTCCATACACCTTAAAAGCAACAGATGACAGCTTCAGCTGTATAGGAATGGATCCAATGTACATCTAAGATGTT
Source organism: Mus minutoides (assembly GCA_902729485.2). Taxonomy (NCBI): domain Eukaryota; kingdom Metazoa; phylum Chordata; class Mammalia; order Rodentia; family Muridae; genus Mus; species Mus minutoides. The sequence continues at coordinate 1,061,792 of LR749955.1, read as the reverse complement.
TAGTAAATTCTAAAGTCAGAGGGAAGAGAAAAATAAAAGCAGTAAACAGTCCCAGGAAATAGCATCTTGCCATGTCAGGGTAACGGTCCTCATTTTACCAGGATATAATTTAGACTCTAGAAACCTCCTGAGCTGCTCTCTTCAACAAAGGAACAACTTGCAATTTACCAGGAGAGTGGCACGCACTCACCTCCCTGGGTGGTTGCGGTGCCAAGCATGGGAGGGTTGATTGGAGGAGCTCAAGCGAGCTGAGGAAAGGCTGTTTGCTGTAGTTCACACAGCTCATGAGGCCCGTGTAAGAGAGGCACCTCTTCCTTGGGAGGTCTCTGGCTGTGGCATCCTTCCCCTGCTCACTGAACAATTTCTCCAAAGCTGTCCTTTTATGGTCTTCCTGAGATGCTGTAGCCCCCTTATGTGGCTTTCACGACCTCAACATTCAACTTTGACTCTGTCTTCTAGAGGCTTCTGGAGAAACTCCATTTCTCAGGTTGGAAGAATCTGGACTTCTCCTATATTCAGGGTCTTCTACCTTACTTTCTGTGACTTCTATCTGGTGACTAATTTTAGGTCACACTAGCTCTCCTCTCAGGGATGGCGTGATTGATTTTCTCATCATTTTCTTTAGGTGGCCCCATATGAGGTCCAGGGCTTTCTCGAAAACTTCATTTCATCTCTTCAGGTCTTATACTCGATTGCAATTTTACCCTTTGGATAAAGCCTGTACTCATTAGGGAAAAAAAATCAGAATTCAAAGAAAACAGAAGCCATAATTTTAAAAAGCATTAAAACATTTAGGGTTATTTTCCTTTGAAAATGATTTATTTCTATACCCTCTTAATTTTAATATTAGCTTCTGCCTTGATTTTTGTTTTACCAACTCAGCTTGATATTAAGAGCAGGCTGCACATTAGTAAGGGTTCTTGTAAGCTCTTTGAATGCCATCTAATATTCAATCTATAAGAACTTGCCTGCTTACTTCTGACTGTCCACCTTGGGTACGTGGTTTTTATGCTGGTGACCAAATCTTGTGTGTTCCCTTTCTGTTTTCTTGGTACAGAGTCTAAAAATGAGAATTATTAGTTGAGGATGTAGCCAGCCAGCCTCCCAGACTCTCTCCCATCCCCACAGTCCTGAGGCACTTACTAGGGCCAGGCCCATTGCTCCACACCGAGCTTCTGCTATGGCCAAAACAAATAGTCTTAATTTTATATTGTGGTCAAATATAAGTAACATGAATTTCGCTGGTTTAGCCAGTTTGAAATGTGTTTTTCAGTGGCATGAAGGGCATTCAGATGGCCATGGTGGCACACATCCTAGTCCTACGGCTTACCATGCTGAGGAGGGAAGGTCACAAGTTCGAAACCAGCCTGGGCTACAAAGTGAGTTCCAGGAAAGCCAGAGCTACATGGTGAAGCCCTGTCTCAAAAAACAAAACAAAACAAAACAAAACAAAACAATGAAACACAAAGCATTTAACCAGCTGAAGGCCAGTTTGTCCACTACCATATTGTCTATGCTTTCTTAAGATTTTCCCCACATGTTTTCTTCTCAAAATGTATGCTCTCCATTGACCCATCTTCAGCTTCACTGACTTGTGAGTCAGAGCTCTACAGCTGCACTTCCAGGCACTTGTGAGCAGCAGAAGTCGGTGCTGGGAACAGAACTCCGTCCTTTGCAAGAGCAGTACACACTCCTAACCACTAGGCAATCTCTCCAGCTCTTGTCAATTCCTGGGCCTGCCCTAATCTGAATTGCAAGCGCCACTCATGCATTTTTCACGTTACTTACTGCAGCACCAGCTCCAGACTTCTGTTTGGCTTCTACACTTCCTCTGTCTTTGTTGATAGCCACTGTTTTGGCAAGACAGCTTTTGAATACGTTCTCTTTAGGTTTTTAACCCAAAGTTTTGTTTTGTTTTTTCACTTCTTTAAAATATTCAATTTAAAGCTAGCGATGGTGGTGCACGCCTACAATTGTAGAACTTTGTAGGTGGGGTCTGAAGTTCAAGGTTGTCCTTGCCCACACATTGACTTGGAGAGTTCAAAGCTAGCCTGGGCTACATGAGATCCAGCCTTCCCTACACTCAAAACCAAAGCAAAGCAAAGCGAAGCGAAGTTTTCTTTTTTCTTTTAGGAATTCTTCCAGATTCTCTCTCATAAATGCATGTCCTTGTCATGCACTAGTCTCTTCCCTGCTCCTCTCTCTGAGAGAATTTTTCTCCTTTACCTTCAGCTTTGAGTCTTTCTTTTGTTGTGTCTATTCTGCGGGCAAATCTGTTAAATGAGTCTCTGATGTCTGGTTTTGAGGGTCACTCTTGTGAGGTTTTTATTGCTGTTGTTGCTTTGCTTTTCCGAGACAGGATTTCACTGGTTAGCCCTGGCAGTCCTGGATTCACTCAGTAGACCAGGCTGACCTCAAACTCACAGAGATCCACCTGCTCCTGCCTCCCGAGGGCGGGTCACCACTGCCCAGCAGGGTTGCTCTCGCCTTGGTAGCATTTGGTGTATCTCGGTCACAGTGTTCTCAATGCTTGGTGGTCTTTGAGTCTGTGTTTTCTTCTGGTACGAGAGGCCCCATGAGTACTGACATGAGTTATCTTTAGTGATGAGGCAGGGGAAACTGTGGGGCTGGGCAGTGTGAGTCAGGAGATCTGGTGAAAATGTGTCTATTTCTCCTGGGCGAGGCCAGATTCAGGGTGTGGTTGCCTCTGGGGCTTGTCTGTTCTGCTCAGTATAAGTGTGTTCCTATGGTGTGTGTGTGTGTGTGTGTGTGTGTGTGTGTGTGTGTGTGTATAGGACCACTTTTTTGTATGCTGTATTATAGTGTCTCAGCCATCTCTGATGGTGGGTGCCCTAGAATCTTCCCCCACCCTCGCCCCACACTGCCCTTTTTGTATAATCTAGAGGTCCTTGGAGACATCCCACCATGCAACCGAACTCTCCTGCTTGTTTGGGGCTCATTAATCTGAGTACATCTGTTGTGTCCTTCTCTGTTTCTGGCTACCGAGGTTGCCTTTCTCTCCTTAAAATTTTCCCTCGTGTCTACAGCTGACAATGCTCTTTGCCCTGGGAGTTTTCCTTCTTTCTCTGAGGTTCTCTGTCTTCTCTGTTCTCCTGTGATTTGGAGGAGAGGAAAGCAGGCTGCAGCACGTATTCGATCTTCTCGGGAGACTTTTTTTTTTTTTCTTTCAAACTCATTTGAAGTTTTCCCGTGGATGAGGAATTTAGAAAGACTGCCGGTTGATAATTACAGGTGGTGGTGGTGATGGTGGAGGATAGCTTAATGTTCATCCTCAGTATCTTTGCAAAAGCTGAGGGTTCCAAGCCAGAGTGTAGATTTGGACTTGACTAAAATCTAGGGTTTTTCTTTATTGCTGTTGTTATCCGCGCCCCCCCCCCCTTCACAGTCAAAGGCCACTTTGCCTCAGAACCCTGTCTCCAGTGCTGACAACCTGGTTGCTGGAGAATTTCTGGGCGGAACCCTGGATGGCACCTCCTTGGCTGGGGGCACCGTTTTAAAGCTTTGCAATTTTAGGGAGTGATCTGGGTGGGGTCACGTTCCAGCTGCACCCCATAACACTTCGCAAGCCCTGGCTGTGCCGACGGCAGCTGCTGGCTGCGGCTGGCTGCTCAGGCCCGCGGAGGAAGGAAGATTTCTTGTTGAGAAATCTCTGAGTCACTGGCAGCCTCTGGCTGCGGTTTGCTCACACGTCTGTAGCCCTCTGGGGCTGATGTTTCTGTGAAATCTTTCAAGTTCGTTCTTGCTCCCCTGGGCTCACCCTCTCACAAGTGCTTGCTTGCTCTGAATGCCTCAACTGGCGAGAGAACATCAGCACTCCACGGTCACTTGTACACGATTGCTTTCCCAGGACTCCTGCGGCGATGCGTTCGTGGGTCCCGTGTTTATGTGACATAATAAAAAGCTCAGTGCTGGAGGCAGAGGCAAGGGGATTTCTGAGTTCGAGGTCAGCCTGGTCTACAAAGTGAGTTCCAGGACAGCCAGGGCTATACAGAGAAACCTTGTCTTGAAAACAAACAAACAAACAAACAGCCCAGTGCTTCTCTGGATCTTCCCCCTGTAGGGCATTTTGAACATCCAAAGACAATAGTGGAGTAGTCACCATGACTTTCAATCTGAGGTAAATGTCTTTTTTGTTAATTTTTAAGGCAATAAAATCGACTTTGAAGGTAGCACTTTGGGCTTTTTAATTTTTACCACAGAACAAAAGAGCTCTGTATCCCTAAAGCCTGTGTAGAAATGCACATTTCATCTTTACTAGGGGTGTGGATATGTGTATAGACATCTTTCATTTCATGGTCTAGTAAAGCTGGTTGCTATAAAATTCATTTTATTTCCGCCAAGAATGCTTTATGTAAAAACTAGAGGTCTTTCTTTACAGGAAAATATTCTCACAGAACATGACTAAAGCTTGTGAGGAAAGATTAAGAATCTTAGTTCTCTGGTGTCCAGAATGGTTACTTATAGTCAGTCAGACGCTGCACACAAGACCCCCTCTCTCACTAGGCAGTGTTTAGAAGACACCGGTACTTGGAGTTTGCAGATTAGACGTGGACCACAGTGATCATTAGCACTGGGAGGCAGAGGCAGGAGGATTTCTGAGTTCGAGGCCAGCCTGGTCTACAGAGTGAGTTCCAGTACAGCCAGGGCTACACAGAGAAACCCTGTCTCAAAAACCAAAAATAAACAAACAAACAAACAGAATGGAAAAAGGAGGGATAGCTTAGAGACCCAGGATGCTCTTGCAGGGGACCAGAATTCCATTCCCAGGGTGCACCTCGTGCTGCCTATAATTAATTCCAACTCCACGGGCATCTGATGCCTCTATCTCACTGGGCAGCTGTACTCATAACTAAAATGGTTTAAAACAAATCTTTAAAAAGTGAGAAAACCCACACACCGTCCTTGGGGTGTCTGTGGGAAACAGTGGGAGCCAGGCTGGACGATCATGCTGGAGGCACAGGCATGTCCTTACTAAAATACCAGTCAACTTAGAACGGTGAATTTGATGGTATCCAAAATACGTCTCGACAAAAGCTCTTTACAAATCCTGCCTGGGTACCACTGTAGACCGTTGAGTCAGGCTTCTGAGGTAGAACCTTAATATTAATGTTTTTTTAAAAAGCTCCCCAGGTGATTCGAGCATGCTGCCAGGGTAGGGGCTTGCTGGCTTACAGCCTTGCTTGCTTCTATTGGAAAATCCTGTCATTCTACATCTGGTTTATTATTATTAATGTCCTTTGTTCCCATCCACTTTACTAATGGTGGAATTTGTAGACAGTATTAACTTTATCTGTGTTTGGGCACCCATTCCTCAACTTCCCATCCCCTCTTCTCTCATCTGCTAGTGATCATGATTCTGTGTATCCTCTTAACGTTCTACATGGAAAATCTATTATTTTAGAAACAACTGACGGAGAGGAGGTTGATGGAGAGAAGCTTGAAGGTATCATACGCAAAGTAAGGATAAAGAGAGAAAACACTAGCTACCTTCATTTGATCAATAAGTAGCCTATTTATGTATTGAAGCCTCACATATACATATAATTAAAATTAATTTCATTAATTAATTTAACAAAAGATAATAAAAATCCAACCGCTCCAGGCTCCTCCTTGCCCCTAAACAAAAGAAGAGACAAAGACAGAAATGGCTGATATATCTTGACTGTTATGCTGCAATCACAGGCATGGCCTGAGCGGACAACACAAGCGATGGTGGCCCTGTAGTGTCAGAGCATCTGAGTAGCCAAGTAAGTGTACCTGATGTTCTCATAAAGATGAGGCTGGCTAATGATGAAGGCTGCCTTCTCAGAGTGTCTTCTTGGCTGTGACTGATTAGAGGCGCTCTAGACAAATGGCTGTATCAGTTATTGTTATTTTGAGGGAAACCCCAGCCTTTGCCAGACTAGTAAGGGCTAGATGCCAGGGTAAGATGTGAGACACTCACCTTGTGTGCACTCAAACAAACACTTGGTATTCAAGATAAGTAGCGTCATTGTGGAGTTGAGATTCTCTGTGAGTATGGCAGCAGCTTGGAACTCACTTTATAGCAACACAGGCTGTTCTTGAACTCCCAGCTGCCTTCTTGTCTCAGCTTCTGAAGGCTGGGATGTCACAGGTGTGGCATTTATGCCTGGCTTTTTTGTGTTTTTTAAAAGTCACCTTCTGAAAAAGATGGATGTGGTGGCCATGCAACCCCAGAGCTTGGGGTGTGTGAGGAAGAAAGTCAGAGTTCAAGGCCAACCTCAGCTATAAAGAGGGTTCGAAACCAGCTTGAGCTGGGCAAGACCCAGTATCAAAAACCAAGTAACTATGGTCTGGCCAATTAAGAGTCCTGGCTGCTCTTGCAGAGCACTGGGGTTTCATTCCTAGCACCCGTTCCAGAGAATCTAATGCTTGTGGTGTACAGACATACATTCAGGCAAAACATAAAGGTAAACAAATCTTTAAAAACCCAAATAACTAAATGAATAAATAAGCAACTAAACTAAGTCCATATTCTGGTAGGTCTGCATTTTTGTAGAGACTTCCTGCTGGAGCTTCAAATCTAGAACTTGAGTTTAATCTGATCCATGCATGGCTTCATCTAGTGGGTAGATCCAGGCTCCCTCCCACCCCCATAGGGGATGGCCTTTCTTAACAAGACAGATCTACACTCATACACACAAAACACAGTTTAGGATTTGGAAAGAGTCCCCCTTGCCAGTGAAAGACACGTGAGTCTCTCTAGCCTCATGGTGAAATTGTGTGCAGGGTCACCTTAATATTGCAGTTTCTGTACGAAGCTTCTCTCTGCTGGCCCCTGCCCTGTGCTCACTGACTTTAGGACTTTCACGCGTTCTCAAGTCCTAGCTTTAAAAAACAAAAACCCAAAGCTTTGTGAATTGTTTAAGAGAATCAATTACAGCACCAGGCTGGCTGGGTTTGTTCCACGGTTCTGCCAAGCTGGTTGTGTGACTCAACCAGGTTTAGTCTCTTTTAGTTTCTGTCTGTTTTTGGCAAGGGAAGTATTTGGGAGGGAGGACGGACTGGGACCTGTATTGCTGTGACACGGTGCCTGCCACTCAAATGTCTGACAGTGTTCCAGTTAGAGTGCCAGTTCTAACCAGCAGAAATTGACTCTGCTACCATAAATGGAGAAGTGGTTTATTGGAAGGATCGTGGGTAGTCAGAATTTACAGCATATGTGCAGAAGCAGGAAGAGTGTGTGTGTGTGTGTGGGGGGGAGCATACAGTAGAAATAATCAGATCAGAACATTTGCAGCGTGGCCAAGACACCATCGATAGCTCCCACCTCCGGTGTGTTTCTATGCTCCCAGTCTTTCTTAGAGGAGCCTCTTGAGATTCAAAATCATTGGTGATCCTCTTCAGTGGGCTGAGCCGACTGTTAGGGAAAGCAGAGCTTCTAGGCTTTTGTTTCTGTGTTAGAAGTTGGGATGTCTTATTGGGGAGGGGACCACTCACATTAGAAGAGGGTTAGGATGCTAGGGAACAAAACTCTTCAAACACATTGTGATTGCTGGACACTCCACTGTCTAGTAGAACTGATATGCAGTGTGCTATCCCACCAGTAGGTGTCGCCCTTTAACAAGTGTGACCTTTCCCTCCCACCTCAGCCCCTCAGAGGCCATCAGAGTAAAGAATGTAGTGGCATTTCCACAGCTGATCCCAAACTGGGGTGCCCCGTTATTGGGACACACACACACACACACACACACACACACACACACACACACACACACACACAAATGGATTCAGTTCCCTCAAATGAAACCTCGCTGTCTATAGTTTGTTACCCCTTTAGTTTCATCACTTGTCTGGCGGTAAATATGAATTTATAGTAAGTTAAACCTGATGGGAAAAATTCAGAGAGAGTTTACTGGCTTGGTTTACCGCCTTACTTTTTCATGATATGATTTCAGGATTGTAATATATATCGCTTCTATGAAAAATAGTACTTTCTGAGAGAGGTGCTTTCCTAGGTCATGATGAAATCAGGGGGAACGATAAAACACACCATGCCCCAAGTGCTTGGTACTGTCCTTCAGATTGTAAGACTGATATGTGGCCTGCTGAACTAAGAGGACCACTTGGTATTGTTCTGAAAGCAGTTAAACCAGAGGTTCCCTGAAGCCGGAAGTTCACTTTTCATTAGGCAACGGGTACTCAGCATAGTTCATAGGTTCACAGATAGTCTTTGAACAGAGGACGAATGAGCACGCTGCCATGGCATCGCTTTTCCAGTACCCACAAACTGAGGCTGATGAACTTGACTCCAAGGTTAGCTGGTGTGTGAGCTTTCTGTGACTATAACAAAATACTTGAGATAAGCAAGTTATTAAAAAAAAAAAAATGACGGGCTCACGCTTTTGAAAGTTTTAGTCCGAGATCACTTTGTCCTGTTGCTTTAGGAAACAGTATATCGTGAAAGGAGTTTATGGTAAAGAACAGTCCACATGGGAGAGAGAGAGAGAGAGAGAGAGAGAGAGAGAGAGAGAGAGAGAGGCGGGGGATGCATGGGAGTTACAGTAGAGCAAGGTTGTCCACTTTATGGATGGGAGAGAGAACAAGAGAGAGCATTCATGTACCCGTGAGAGGTGGAGGTGGGGCTAGGATTCTATAATCTCCTTTGAGATGCCCCAAAGCACCTCAGGAATCCCCAGGAGGCCGCACCTCCTAAAGGCTCTGGCTTCTACCAATAGCACTCTGGTGGTGAAGCCTCTAACACGGGGAGCCTTTGGGAGATGCTCAACAGGCACACGGTAGCAGCTGGAACACACAGAGGAAAAGCCTCTGTTTCAAGGTTATAAAATTGACCATGATCCAAAACCTGCAGCAGAAGGATGACAGTTCACTTTAGATCTATCCTCCTGACCAGGAAAGGAGAGACAAGCTGCATCCTGAGAGTCCAGGGCAGTGAGCAGGACCCCATCTTACGTATGGGTCCATCTAGCTGGCCATCGGCCTGGAAGATGGTCTTTATTTCAAAGACTGACAATGAATCAATAATTGTACTGAAATGGTACGTTAGAAATTTGATTAATTAGATTAACCTTAAATGTCCATTCATACAATGGAGACTTGGAGATAGATCCCATACCTCATCAAAGGAAGTAGATTTTAAAAATCTTTTTTAAAAGGTTTTATTTATTTTTATTTTCTTTGGAGTTTTGTCTGCATGTATGTCTGTGCGCCAGGCATGTATAGTGCCTGCAGAGGTCAGAAGAGGATGTCAGATCCTCTGGACCTGGTTATAGAGGTTTATGAGCTGCCATGTGGGTGCTGGGGACAGATCCCAGATCCTCTGGAAGACTACCTAGTATTCTCTTTTTTATTTTTTTTTTAAGATTTGTTTCTTATTTTATGTATATGACTCATACACTGTGACTCGTCTTCAGACACCCCATAAGAGGGCATCAGATCCCATTACAGATGGTTGTGAGCCATCATGTGGTTGCTGGGAACTAAACTCAGGATCTCTGGAAGAGCAATCAGTGCTCTTAACTGCTGAGCTGTCTCTCCAGCCCCAGCTAGTATTCTTAGCCACTGAGCCATCTCCCCAACATGCCCCCAGAGGAAATCTTAATGAATATTTTAATGAGCATGGGGGACTGGATTTGCCTTACTGCAGAGGATGGCTTAACAGTTTTTCTTTTGAAGTAAGAATGTGACTGAGTTTTGTAACATTGAGGCCTGTCTGCTTCTCTGTTTTGTGTCACTAAAGTAGTAACAGACTCTTGAATCAGGATATGCTCTGTGGTTTGGCTTTTATAACTTTATAAATAGTTTTAGCTTGCGTTTTATAACTGGGAGATGGTATTTTGTGAAATTTCCAGGGCCTTGATATCTCTATCTATCTATCTATCTATCTATCTATCTATCTATCTATCTAAATCTATCTATCTAAATCAATCTATCTATCTATCTATCTATCTATCTATCTATCTATCCATGATTCTTTTTTTTAAATGATGTGTTTATTTTTATTTTATGAGCATTGGTGTTTTGTTTGCCTGTTTGTGTGAGAGTGTCAGAGCTCCTGGAACTGCAGTGACAGACAGCTGGAAGCGGCATCACGGGGTAGGAACAGCTAGTTGCAGTTGTACATGGAAAGTGCTTTGAATAGCACCTGGCAGAGAGTTCTGTGTAAGTGTTCTAGGATGATAGAATAATGATAGTTATCAAAGCTGGGAAAACACAATTACCTGAGAAACTCGATTCTTGTGGTTGTGTGCTCAGTTATCCATAATGATGCCAGATCACCTCATCTGTTTATTTGTTTTGGATGAGGGAGAACCATTAAAGAGGAGAGGGGCTGGGGAGATAGCTCAGTGGTTAAGCCCTTGGCATACAAGCATGAGGACTGGAGTTATGATGCTCAGAAACTACATAAGTTGCAGAGCTGGTGAGGAGGTCTGGCTGAGAAACCTATGTCCACCCACCCCTGCAGCTAACTCTCACTTCTTTTGAGCTTTTCCTTAATGTCAGGGTTCTGCTCTAGCTTGCTTGCCTGCTTGCCTGCTTCTGCCTCATTCTGGTCTCTGATGATACTTAAGAGATTGCTCATGGGAAGGACGGCATTCCATAGTGTCAGAAATGAAGTCCACCTGGTTCCTTTTGCCTGGCTGTGCCCTGTTATGGAAGGCTCCTTGCTCAGATATCTCCAGAGCTCCTGGCTTTCACTTCTTATAAGCTTTTGGTTAACAGACACATTTTCAAGGGGGGTCTGCGTTATACTGGGTTTGAGAGCTATAGTGACTTGCTAGATAGTAGCTTGGAAATCACTTGGCGATCAGCACACTCTTTTGGCTTGTACAGTGGTTCCTCTCCCCTACCTTCCCCAACCCCCCAACCTTCTATCCTCCCAACCCCCAACCCCCCCTACCCTCCCACCCACACCCACACCCCACCAAAAAAGTTGTCTGAGAAGATTGTGTTGGTGGGTGGTTCTGTGAGCTCTGGCCATCTGCTTCATTATAACTCAAGGGGTTGAAGTCTAGACAACTGTCTAATAGCCATGCAGTCTGCTGGCAGCTGCTGGGGTCTTCATATCACCTCCTTCCCTTGATCGTCCCACCTTGGTAAACAAAGCGTTGGGGCATGGAGGCTGATGGATGAAGGTGCACATGTGACCTCAGGAGCGCCAAGTGTTCCTTCCCCCCCCTCCCCCCGCCCCAAGCAGACAAGTGTTTCCACCATTGGAAGTTCCACTGCACCTCCCGTTATTCCTCAGTGGAACAATAGGAGATGTTTCCTGCTGAAAATAGGTTGGAACCAGATACACAGCCCGATTCATTATCCCATCCTGTCCTGCTTCTGCATTCTAGCGGGGAGTTCCATATGATTTGTCTGAGGACATTGATGCTCCTCTATGAGGGTGAATTTATGGACCAGTGGGAGATGTCTTCTGCAGTGCTCACAGTAGGGATGGCCTCAGATACAGTCACTTGGACATGCTCAAGTACCCTCTTTCATTCCTACTTTGCAACCTGATTTTCGTTCTCAGGGGTCGACACTGGCTTCTCTTCCTCTCTGTCTTGCGATGATCTGGAGGGGATGAGGACCTACCATTTGCTTTCCTCACCAGGGGGAAGAAACTTGGGTGACTGCAGTACTTTTCTCACTGAGGCTCATGAAGAGTTTGGCAACTAGACCTCAGCTCACCGGGAAGGAGTTGAGTTAGAAGGTTGCTCTGATTATCATCTTGATGGAAGGAAGAAATGCTTATTTGGATTTATGGTAGAGTCCAGGTAGGTGTGGTGGCATACACCTTTAATCCCAGCACTGGGAGTCAGAGGCAGGTGGATCTCTGTGATTTCAAGGACAGCCTGGTCTACAGAGTGAGTTTTAGGACAGGAAGGACTACATAAACAGTGTCTCTCAGCCTGTGGGTCACAACCCCTTTGGCATCAAATGACCTTTTTACAGGGGTCACCTATAGCAATAATTAGGAAGGTTGAAAACCACTGCCATAGAAAGACCCTGTCTCAAAATAACTGAGTGGGGAGAAAGGGGGGAGGGGAGGGAAGGGAGGGAGGGAGAGAGAGAGAGAGAGATCCATAATTTGTGAGAAGGCACATAGCAGGAGTGGGAGGTGGGTGGTTACAATGTGTCCACAGTCAAGAAGCAGAGAGGGATAAAAGTTGGTGACCCCACCTCCCCTGCTTTTCCTCATTGTTCAGACTGGATGTGCTGCCTCAGCCCTCCCGGTCAGTGTTCTCGCATCAGTTAAACCTCTCAAGACCCCCTTAAGATCATACACACTCAGAAGTGTGTCTCCTAACCCCAGTCACCCAGGCGTGTTTCTAAATCTCCGTCAAGTGGGAAAGATCGACCAACCCAGAAGGACGGAACACCTCCAGTCAGAGGAGACCGGTCTCCAATTTTCCAGGATTTGATAAAGAAAACAGCCTCGATCCTCGTTAGGCATGTATTCTCGTCTGAAAGTCAAAGCTCCAAGGAATTCCATGTAGGTGATGCTTCCATGGGTTAATTTTTCTTCTTTTGTTTTTTTTGACTGGAGAATCAATACTGAGAGCCAAGGCTGAGAGAGCAAGGCGACCCATTTAATACACTCACATTGTGAAAACCAAATTAAGAAAGGGGATATGGGGATGGCAGATTTTCCCTGCTGGAATAGCAGTTTCCTTCCTTCCTTCCTTCTTTTCTTCCTTCTTTCCTTCTTTCCTTCTTTCCTTCTTTCCTTCTTTCCTTCCTTCCTTCCTTCCTTCCTTCCTTCCTTCCTTCCTTCCTTCCTTCCTTCTCTCTCTCTCTCTCTCTCTCTCTCTCTTTCTTTCTTTTTTCTTTCTTTCTATGTATATGAGTGCTCTATTTATATGTAGACCTGAATGCCAGAAAAGAGCATCAGATATAGATGATTGTAAACCACCATGTAGTTGCTGGGAACTGAACTCAGGACCTCTGGAAGAGCAGCCAGTGCTCTTAACCACTGAGCCATCTCTCCAGACCCTGGAATGGCCCTTTTCAAAGGAGAGAAAAAAGATATTATCAAATAGCCCAAAGAAGGAAGAGGCTGTAGTCTTGTTGGTAGATGCTTGTTCCAAAGATGCTCACAGAAGATACACACACAGGACACTGGCCAGATGCTTTGTCCTGGTAGCAAGGAGTGACTGGTACAGCTCTGACTTTCCTGACACAGCAATTTCCATTCCATACTCTTGCTAAATGGTCTTAAGAAGACACTGGTCCTGAGATGCTAAGTCAGAGGGAAGCACCCGCTACAGAGTAGGGGACCGTGAGTGCTGAGCTATCATCTGAGAAGTCAGAATCAATTGTCTTTCTCTTTGAAGTATGAGGATTTTTCTGGAACTTACCAACCTTTCTCATGAACTTCTATTCACCCTTGTGGCAGCTCTTGTTTATTTTCATACCACACATTAAGTTCTTTCAGTCGGGGGATCAAACTCTGGGCTTCACCCACAACAGGTGAGCACTCTAGCGTAGAACTTTATCCCTAACTGCTGCAGAAAGCAAGCCAAGTGGGTAGGGAGCAGACTTGATCGTCTTTGTCCATTTTCCCCAGCACCACGCTCTTGGATGGTATATAAGTTACCTGGGAGAATGAACTCCGTGGGATGGGCCTGGCCAGGAGTCGAAGAAGGTTGAAGGAGCTTGAAGCCAGCAGAGATTTGAGCCGGGCTTCCCAGGAAAGCTGGGAAGGGGTGAGAGGAGAGACCATTTAACTGTGTTTATCTATGCACTAAGCAATCACAAATAGTGATGGCTGAGGCAGGGCTAACAAACCAGCAGAGTCTCCAAGACCAAGAATTTGGCTGTGAGAGCTAGAGAGTGGTCTGCCTCTGTAGATCTTGGTCATTTCATGTGTGGTTTGTGGTGGTTTGAATATGCTTGGCCCATAGGAACTGGCACTATTAGGAGGTGTGGCTTATTCCACTGGCTCCACCCAGTGTGGAAGAAACCCTTCTCCTAGCTGCCTGCAGTTCAGTCTCCTCCCAGTTGGCTGCCTTTGGATCAAGATATAGAACTCTTGGCTCCTCTAGCACCGTGTCTGCCTGCAAGCTGCCATGGTTCCCACCATGATAATAATGGGCTGAACCTCTGAAACTGTAAGCCAGCCCCAATTAAATGTTTTCCTTTATAAGAGTTGCCTTGGTCATGGTGTCTCTTCACAGTGATGGAATCCTAAATAAGACATGGTTCATGGTCACCAAAGTTTCTGTGTTTCCTGTATATATCTGTTACCCCTTTCCTTAAGAAGTGGCATCTAGCCAGGTGGCACTTTCCTTTAGTCCCAGCACTCAGGAGGCAGAGGCAGAGGCAGAGGCAGAGGCAGAGGCAGAGGCAGAGGCAGAGGCAGAGGCAGAGGCAGAGGCAGAGGCAGAGGCAGAGGCAGAGGCAGAGGCAGGCAGGTCTTTGTGCATTTGGGGCTAACCTGGTCTATAGAGTGAGTTTCAGGACAGCCAGGGATACACAGGAAAGCCCTGTCTTGAAAGGACAAATTTAAAAGAAATGAGAAAAGAAGTGGGATCTACTCCTCTCTCCCTTGAATCCAGAATTGTTTAGTGACTTTCTTGATTGTTGCAGAAATGGCATTTTGAGTTTTCTCAGGCTAAGTCTTAGGAAGCTAACTCTTGGGGTCTGAGTTGTTGACTGCACACTTGACTTGCCAAATCAAATCCCCAACTTCCTTTGTGAGAGTTTCTTTTTTCCTCCCTGTTTCTTGCAACTAAATGCACTCTAAGTGACATATAAAAATCCTGGATTAGTAATTCGTTCCAATTGTCAAGCCTAACTGTGGAGCCAGGGCAGTGCTGCCTTACCACCCCATTGATGTGACTGATCTTCATAACTTCATAGTGCCCTGAAGTGGCCTCATTTCTTTATTCCAGCTACAAGTATTTCCCCAGGTCTTGTTCCCCCCCCACACACACACACATTAAGTATCATCTTGGGCTCTGAGAAGCCCTTCAAATGTCATCATCCTTTCTTGTCATCTGGGGGAGGCAGAAAGCCTTGCTTGTCATTCTTAAGGAGGTGTGAGGGCAGAGTGGGTGTGGGGTAGAACAATGTCCTGCTTAGACATTTGTTATTGATTGATTGATTGATTGATTGTATTTTGGTCCTGGTCCCATAGAGCCTTGCACATGTTGGACAAGTTCCATAATCTTTGAACTGTACAATTCCCCTCGGGGGTTTTTCTTAAAGTCTTGCTTTGTAACCCAGGCTGACTTAAAACTCAGGATCTCCCTGGCTTTGCTTCTCAACTGCTGAGATTATGCCCTCACATCGAGCTATGAAGTAATCAGAGACATAAACCTTAAAAAATGCAGCCGCCAAACCTAGGCAGTGGTCTGTCTCTATCCCTACCTGGCTACAGAGGCACTTCCGTATTTATCTTTGTTAGCACATTCTTTCAGTTTCTTTGTTTAGATGGTCTCAGAACTGGCCTAGAACTCAGTGTACAGTGCAGGCTGGCCTCTACCTTGCAACAGTCTTCTTGCTTCAACCTCCCGGGTACTGGGTTTATAACATGGGCCACCATACCTGGACAGGTACTTGACTCTTGTTAAATAGTTCAGCTTAGCCTCAAAGTCACAGGTACACAGAAGACCTGAGTTCTAGGTAATGTTTAACTTTTAGACTTTGACCTTGGCAAGTCACTTGGAGACAGTTATGTAACCCCCAGGCACAGGGCAGTGGAGTAGAGCAAAAGGCTTAAATATGACACTGAAAATATCAGACTTTATGTCTCAGGCTTCTTTGTATTCTCCGGAGCCTTTAAGATGAGTGTTTTGGGGGGGAATATATGAAGCCATACAAGAAGAGTGTCAGTTAAAAAGAAAGGCTTGAAACATTCCAAAGAGATTCTCTAAATCATAGGCTCAAAGGTCCATCCTCTGGACGTCTTCGTAAGTCCTGACAGGGATGGGAAGTGTAAGTAGTAACAGACGGCAGGGCAGGAGATGGGGGGTGGGGTGGGGTGGGGGGAGTAGCAGGAAGGAGCCCTACCCCCACTCCACGGGCCGCAGCTTCTCCCCACACACGAGGCTGCTCTTTCAGCAGTTACTTGGTTCATCTGAAGGCTGTACGTAGACAGACATCAGATGATTACAAGGGGAAACATTAACTTTGGGACATGATCTGCCCAGATTGGCAGTCTACAATAATCTAATTATCAGGCTAAATACCAAACCTTCATTTTTACTCTAGGCTAGGGCTTTATGGCTGATTTTATGTCGAAGGAAGCCGTATTTAAAGACATCCAGTATTTCTGGCTAAGAGCAAGAGAAGACCCCCCCTCCCATCCCCCAGTCTTGCTTTCTGACTATTTGTAGAGAGTGCTACATTGCAGTCTGCCAGCCCTCGCTCTGTCCCACGGGCGGATGCGTGTCCTTCACGCCCCCACCATGCATTTAGCTGTGGATTATTTAGCACTACCACATATTTAAAACTCCCCCGTCCCCTGGGTTCATTCATTAGTGATGGGAGGAAGATTATGGCCTACAGTCGCAGTCTTCATAAAAAGGAAGGAGGAAATTGGCTGGTCTCTCTTATTTATTCATCTTCACCGACTTCCTAGATTTTTCCAAATTACCTACCAGGGCTGTATGCCCACCAGGGTGGTTAGCATTCTATTGATGTGGGAGTCCATTTCCTGCTTGCCAGGCCTTAACTGGAGTGCCACACAGCTTTAAATTGAGCCTCTCAGAGCAGCTCAGCTAAGAGCCTAGCGCTTATAGGCCCGACTGAGTCACATTCAACTCGGATCCACTGGGGCTACCTGTTCTATGGTGTTAAAATGGCGGCCCATTATCCTAAGGGTGGGAGAAAGCACTGTAGAAAGCATGAGAATAAAGCTCTGCGGCTTATTGTTCTCGGGGCAAAGGGTTTCAAATCTAACAGCACAACAAAGGAGTAGAGAGAAAGTGCTTTTTGTCACCCTGGAGGAAAAAAAAAGCCTCCCTCTTTGCCAAGACTCCTCTCTTCTTGGAAGGGATGAAGGGCTTTTACAGGGTAAGGGAAAAAAAAAAAAAAAGAACACGGAAATAGGGTTTCACTCCCATGTCGGGCCCTGCTATTTCTTAGTGGGCACAGAAGGGCACTTGTACACGCTCAGTCAATTACAGGAAAGATGCATTTACTAGCAGAGTGTGTCGTGCTTGGAACAGGTACACAACCTTCCTTACCCTCCAAATGGAAAATGACAGTTTGGCAGAGGGGAGCCAGCTCGCCCGGGCGAGACAACGCTACCTGTGTTCCAATGCCTATTGTACTCTTACTGCAAATCACTCTCCCTTAATGGTAAAAAGCCTCCCTGTATAGAGAGTACTTAATAATGAATCAGTGCTAGGGAGCTGGAAGACTCCAGATTCTGAGGAGGTCTGAGATCTAAATCCAAATTTAGATCATTAGGAGGGGAACGAAGTCGGTAATTTAGTTCACGTGAATCAGTGTGGATTTTCACAGCCCAGCGATTCTCGAATCACACATACACCATAATCACCTATAGGGCTTGTTAAAACACAGATGGAAGGAGAAATCCTGTGGCATCACAGGCCGGCGGCTCACAAAGTTTAGTATGCAACAGAAACACCTGAGTCTTGTTAAGTCCCTGTGGCTCAGCTCTGTCTCCCATGACCCCCTCGGCCCCCGCTTTAGCACAGAGTCTAAGAACATGCATTTCTGGCTGGTTCCCCAGAGGTGCTGGACCACACTTTGATAAGCAGTGCTAAAGCAAGGCTGGTTAAAGGGTCTAACCCAAACTGTAGAGATAGCAGACTCCTCGCCACGCAAGCACAAGGAGCTGAATTCAATCCCCAGACTCATGGGAAATGTCAGGTGTGGCGTGGGGTTGTAATCCCAGTGATGGGTAAGCAGAGGCAGGTGGCAGCGGCCCTGGTGCCTGCGACAATCCACTCTAGCCTGCTTGGCAAGAAGAAAACTTGGCCAGTAAGAGACCTTATCTTAAAAACAGAAAAGAAAAAAGAAAAGAAAAGAAAAGAAAAGAAAAGAAAAGAAAAGAAAAGAAAAGAGAGGGAGGGAGGAAGGAAGGAAGGAAAGAAGAAAGAAGAAAGAAAGAAAGAAAGAAAGAAAGAAAGAAAGAAGGAAGGAAGGAAGGAAGGAAGGAAGGAAGGAAGGGAGGGAGGGAAGGGAGGTAGGTGTCTGTGCTGGAAGAACAAATGACACTCAAGACTGTCCTCTGGCCTACACACACACACACACACACACACACACACACACACACACACACACGTCTCAAACACTGTCCTGGTTATAGAAAACCTGAAACAATAAAGCTGTAAGCAGAGTGTTCAGCCAGCTGTGTGTTCGAGGTGCTTCATGTGACCAGCCTAGGTTGACCAGGTATGGACTCAAGTTCACATCTAGATTCCACTTGTTAAAGACATCCTGAGAGGAAAGATTCTTTTATACTCCTGGCAGTACACATTGTTACAAGGTTTTCCCATAGGCCCTGTGTGATAAGATACTTTTTCTGCCTTAATTGTGCTTCTGCAGTTCTGATCTGTTTGAATTTACAAATAACTTTCTTGTAAGTGGGATTGAATTTGACAGTACACCCTGCACCCCTCCTGTGATAAGACGTGGAGTCTTTTGCTCCTGAAGTTCATCTGTAGTTAATAGAAAATCATTTTGGACCAGGTTGCCATCATTTTGAGCTGTTTGTCTGTGGCTGAATGAAGCACAGGCTGCAGAGATGTCCAGGAAGTAGCCATTTGTGAATGCAGATAGTACAGGTGTCACAGAACGACCAGGGAGGGAGAGGACTCAGAGGCTACTTTTTAAAGCTGTTCCTTATTCAGAGAAGTAGCTGTATCCCTGAGTGTTGGAAGGAGGGGACTCTGGAAAAAAAATCTACATAGTTCTAATGTGGCCAACTATGAGGGGTCTAGACACAGAGAGCTATGGTGTACAGAGCTGGTGTGTTCTGTTGAATTGTTGGATTGGTGTTGCATTGACACGTGGACCTGCCTGTGTGACCCAGTGTGTGGAGGCAGAGCTCTCAAGTAGAAGAGGCCACGGCTGGCTCTGGCAGCTGAATTGTACGACCACATCCCCAGGATTGCACGGAGCACCTTGTCTTGTTGATTGGGAGGCTAGCCAACTTGCTGTCTGCCTCTGAGTGTGGGCGAGGAAATGGGAGGGGAGAACAGCATGACAGAGAGAGTGGGAGGACAAAGAGACACCACGAGGAACGGAGGAACTGTCAGGGGTCTGAGGAAAAGGCGCCCAAACATCAGTGAAAAAAAAAGAAAGAAAGAAAGAAAGAGAGAGAGAGAGAGAGAGAGAGAGAGAGAAAGAAAGAAAGAAAGAAAGAAAGAAAGAAAGAAAGAAAGAAAGAAAGAAAGAAACTGCAGCAGCCCAGGACTTGCACGCATCACTTTTCTTAGTAGTTTTGGGCTCTTCTGGGGTCCTCATCCTCAAATATAGATAGCCTCTAAGCTACAGCACAGGGGAGCCAATTCATAGTGCATGGCTCCATGGGGCTGGACAGTGGAAGGAAGTGGTCCAGCTGAAGGGGTATTCACACTCATTGTGGTGTGTTCGTGTACGTGTGTGTGTACATGTATATGTACATGTACATGTATATGCATGGGTACATATGTATGTGTGTATATGTATGTAGATGTATATAATATGTATGTGTATAGATGTATGTATATATGTGCATGTATAAGTGTGTGTATATATATGTATATGTAAGTATATGTACACATGTACATGTGTATAATAAGATACATGCATATGTGAGGTGTGTGTGTGGTGAGGAAATGAGAGAATCCTATCTCTATTCTAGGAGGCTGTTGGGAGAGTATCTGCTTCATTGGCCTCCAGAGACCCAGGTGGACTCTATAACTCCATCTCTTGTCTGTCTTCCACCAGAAGGATGGCAGAAGCTTCTACCTCAGCTCCCTCTTCATTGGCGGAACTGTGGAACTTCACTGTGGAAATACTTAAAAGTAGTTTCTGCTTCTTGCTTAGGTTTCTTTTTTTTTTTTTTTTTTTTTGGTTTTTCGAGACAGGGTTTCTCTGTAGCTCTGGCTGTCCTGGAACTCACTTTGTAGACCAGGCTGGCCTCGAACTCAGAAATCCGCCTGCCTCTGCCTCCCGAGTGCTGGGATTAAAGGCGTGCGCCACCACACCCGGCCTTGCTTAGGTTTCAGGATCTAGTCTAGAGTGGGTACTTTTGTAAGCCAATGAGGAAGGCAGTTGAGGCTTCTGTAGGTTAATAACTACCCCAGGCAGAGGCAGGTTGCAAAGGACAGAATTACTATTCAAAATATGGCCTCAAAGTTCCACACCCCATGTGGCCTCTCAGAAAGAATGTGAAGCCATTAGAAAGAGGGGATGAAAAATATCCTCATGTATGGACCATCGACAATGAAGATAGTGCCATGAAAATGCTGCTTTGAATCTCAAGTCATCTCTGGTGGGGCAGGTGCCTGGTATTCCATGGACCTAAATCTCAGGGAATTAATTCCAGTCAGGTCCTAGTGCAAGTCTTTGATTATTCCTCATTTTCTTGGTCAATCACAAGGGGTTACTTATTTTCCACTCGTCCAGCTGCAGTTGGTGAAAATGTGAAAATGTGGCCTGAGCCTTGTGCTGGAGCTTGGGTTGCTATAGAAACCTTTGACTAGAGGTGAATGGATCAGGAAGGTTTATTAATGGGAATTTCCCCGTACTACCTCTGGGCACACTCTGCATGAGAAGCTAAGAAAGGCTCATTAGTTTTTGCACGTGGGAGGGAGGAAGGGAGGGAGGGAGAGAGAGAGCACTCTTTGGAAAGACAGAGGGCAGTGGTTCTCAAGTAATAGTTCCCAGTGTGGCAACCTCAGTCTACGTCAGGAAATTGTTACAAAGGCAAATTCTTGCCTCATCTTGTACCTACTGAATTAAGAACGCTGAAGCAGGGGGCCCAGAACTCTGTGTTTTAACAAGCCTTCCTACCTGATTTTAGATGCAGGCACAAATCTGAAAGCTGGTGATTCAAACGATAGCCATGTTGCTCAAACTGGGATCCCTGGAAGCTCATGGGTCAGCAGACCGCATTCTTTGTGTTGTGTGTGCTGTTTCTTACACTCCTAGAACGCAGGAAAATCTAGAAACTTGGAAGGCTCCAAAAGCCCAGAATCAAGGTTCAAGTCCCTTCTCCAAGGTAATCCTAGGAGGAGACCCTCTTCCGTGGCACCACCTGCATGGTGAGTGGGGAGAGATGCAGCACTCAGGAGTTTGCATGCTTGCTGCATGCTGGGCTGGATCTTTCTGTGCTGCAGTTGCCTGTGAGCCACCCCTCCCCATGAACCTCTAGACTAGACTTGGGAGTGATGTGCTCTTTGGTCAGTTGTGGTTATGCAATTGAGGGTAAAGGAAAAGTTACAGGCTACTGAGAGACATGAGATTTTGCTAGAGAATAAAAATACAAAATGCCTTTGTCTTTGGGCAGAAAAAAAAAACCTGTTATAAATATATTCTGGGTAATCTAAGTGATGTTGGGTAATCTTTATGAACAAGTCCTGATGTATTTCTTTGTTCATAGTTCAGGACTTTTCATTGATACAGAGCAGAATTTCTTGGGCAGAGGTTTATGCGATGCATTTGTACCAGGTGGAGAGAGTGGGTGAACAAAAGATGTTGCAGGAATTTGAACAGTTGAGGTGTCACGGGCAGGACTCTATTTGCAAGTCAGACAGGAGAACCTACGCTGCTGCGGGTGTCAGTGACTACCCAAGCATGGTGCAATTTCAGAAAACAACACCATCTCCCTTGTCAGCTTACTGTTTTTAACTTGACTTTTGTACTTTTGCATATTCTTAATTTCCAAGCTTATTTTGACCATATAGTTGCTTGCATGTATAAACTCAAGAACCTTAACCTAAAACTTATATTTGCATATACTTAAATAAGATAATAATAAAGTTAACTTAAATGGGCGATGGGGTCCATGCAATGTTTCAGTCTGTAGACTGAACAAGGTGAGGCAGTGGGTTAAGAAAGGCATCTCCTGTCAAGTTTGAAGACCTGAGTGTGATTCCCAGAACCCATTTGATAGAAGGAGAGGACCAACTCTCACTTGCATTCATACATATACATATTCCTCAACTCCCACAATATTAAACAAACTAACAAACAAACTAAAATTAAAAGAGTAGTCTTTAATTACTCAACAGAAGTTGAAGGGGTTTTGCTATTTGAGTTCAAATGTAAACTAGTCTAGAAAGGTTCTATTTTGCTTTGTGAATTAATTTTCTCCTGGTTTGTGTTTTGTTTTTAGAATTAATTTTTTTCCATCTCATTTTTAAAGTGCATTAGTGTTTTGCCTGAGTGTATATTGTGTGAGGGGGTACAATACCCTAGAACTGTTAGAGATAGTTGTGAGCTGCCATGTCGGTGCTGGGAATTGAACCTGAGTCCTTTGGAAAAGCAGCCAGTGCTCCTAATTGCTAAGTCATCTCTCCAGACGCAGTTTTAGAATTTTGAGACATCTAGCTATGTAGCCATGGATGGATTTGAATGCCTGATCTTTTTGTGTGCGCGCGCGTGTGTGTGTGTGTGTGTGTGTGTGTGTGTGTGTGTGTGTTGTGGAATTCAGAGGCCCAGGTAGATCAAGGTCAAATGTCTTCCTCTGTAGATGTCCACTGTATTTTTGAGGCAGCGTCATTCACTGAAGCTGAAGTTGACTGGATCATTCTGTCTCCACCTCCCAGTCTTGGGGTTACAAGTGCACTGCTATACTGCCACGACCACCTTTTATGTTGCTGCTGGGGTTTAGGCTGGGGGCCCTTATACTTGTATAGCAAGCATTTCATTCACGGGCCCATCTCTCCATTCCTCTCTTGTTGATGCCAGGTATCAAACCCTAGGGGCCTTGTGCATGCTCTACCATGGAGCCATGTCTGCAGCTCAGCCTTAGGGATTCTTTGAGAAAAGATCAAATTGAGATATAATTTACATGCCATTTCAGCGTGACATTTTAAGGCACACAACCACATGAGTTTTGCTATATTTACATGTTATACAATCACCCTGACTAATTCCACCATGCCTTAATCACCCCAGACAGAAACCCTGTCATTATTAGCAGGATTCCCCTTTTGAATGAGTTCCTGGCAGTCACGAATGTGCTCTTATCACTGTGCATTTCCCTGATGTGGATAATGGTTCTCATCCATGACTTCCTTCACCTACCGCATTAGTTCAAAGACTCTCTCATGTTATAGTATATATCAGAATTCCATTCCTTTTCTGTTGCTGCATAATATTTTACTATATGAGAATACCACATTATATATATATATATATATATATATATATATATATATATATATATATTAATAGATAGACATTTGGATTGTTTTCTCTATTTTTGGGGCATAAATAACATAGCTAATGAACATTTTGCATGGATTTGTGTTTTTAATCTTCTTGAGCATATTGAGCATATAGCTAGCGATGAAGTTGCTAAGTTACAAGATAACTCTGTATTTAACATTTAGAGAAATTAGCAAAGTATATTCTGCAATGGCTAGACACTGCATTTCTACTAGCAGTGAAGGGTTCTAATTCCTTTAGTTCCTCTCCAGTGTCTCTTGTCTGGTGTGTTTGTGTGTTTGGTTTTTTAACTGCATTTCTCTGTTGACTAATGATGTGGGCATCTTCCCATGTGTTCATTGTCTACACATGTCTCATGTGTGTGTGTGTGTGTGTGTGTGTGTGTGTGGTGTTGGTTGAGGCAGGAGTTGGATCTCTGTAGATAGCAAGGGGAAAGATCCATGCTGACAACTACCAGTGGGGGGGACACATAAATGTGAAAAAACCTAGAAAGCAGGGCTGTGTTAGTAGCCAGCAAGACACCAGCTAGGCAAGGTTAGAGATCAGCAACACCTGCAAGTCGCGGGGTAGCATGCTGGCCGGGGCTAACAGCTAGCTGACAGCCGAGGTCAGCAACTAAGAGAGAGATCTAAGAGACGGATGGGTGATGAAGGACTGGCACTCAATCATTTACCCCGTGGGCCAGGAGACTGTGCACAGAGTGTGCCACCCCCTACTCGGCTCTGCTCTAGACATATTCAGAGAATGAACCAATCTCAGTAGAAATTACCTCAGTCCTTGTTCGGCTTCTACCACACACGTCTTATAAGATGGCCAGCTTTCTTGGTGCCCTCCCAACACTGAGTGCTTCTTTCCCTTGTGCCCCCCGAGTTTTACTTAATAAAGTTTGCTTTGCTTTGCTTATGCCTACACATTTCTGTGTGTTGAGATCTGTCTGTTGATTCTGATCTTCATCAGTTTGAGACAGGAACTCATAGCCACTGTCTCAGGCCCACTCTTGGTGACTGTTGACTTTCCAGCATCCTAAATGCCAGAGTCACACAATCTGGGCTGAGAAAAGTTTCATTACTCTCCAAGACCCACAGCATCAGAGATCAGACCCAAGCTGTGGGTGCTTGCCATCACTCTAAGACTGACATGTATCCCCAAGGCCTCTTGTTTATCTTAAAACTGTGTTATATGTCCTTTTCTTGTTGGTTGTAGCAATTTACCTATTGTGGTCAGTAGATCCTTGTGTGTGTGTGTGTGTGTGTGTGTGTGTATACACACACATATATATGTACATATACATGCACATATATTCACATGTGTGTGTGTTCGGGTGTATGTAGAGGTCAGATAAGAACCTCAGCTATCATTCTTCAAATGCTGCCAACCTTGTTTTTGTTTTTGTTTTGAAACAAGGTCTCTCTATGTAGACCAGGCTGTGGGGAAACCCTGCTATTTAAGGTTGCAGTCTACCCTGTGTGGGTTCCTCGGAACTCACTGAAAAATGGCTGACTCCCTTTTCCAGCAGGGCTTCCTCTTCTCTGCCTGACGTTATCTAGGGAGCCTAAACCCCACAACCTTTACCTGAGGAAGGTCACATGGTCCTTGGCAAAATTACAAGTTCAACCACACCCCCTCTCTCGTAAGAAACTGCCCGGCAAACATTTGGGATCCCTGGGATGCCTATCCATGTAAATGAAGCATTCCTAGTCTGTTGAGCTCCAGCCAACGACTTACATTCACCCTGAAAACCCCTTCCCACTCTCCAAGGTTGATATAGCCTTTCTTCACCCTGAATAAAGTGTCCGTGCAGAAGCTAAGAGGATCCTGCAGACACCACCTCTTCCAGGCTCTGCCTTCATTCTTTTAGCTCGGTGTGCAACTCCTGGACACCCAGAGGGAGGAAGAAGGATGGGAAAACACACCAGGCTGGACGCAAAGTCATGGAGATCCATCTGCCTCTGCTGGGATTAAAGCTGTGTGCTACTATAGCTGGCTCATTGTATTGTTGTTTGTTTGTTTGTTTGTTTTTGTTTTTAAGATTTATTTGTTATGTATACAATGTTCTCGCAGCATGTATGCTGGCACTCCAGAACATGGCACCAGATCCCATTACAGATGGTTGTGAGCCACCATGTGGTTGCTGGGAATTGAACTCAGGACCTCTGGAAGAACAGCAGTCAGTGCTCTAAATCACAGAGCCATCTCTCTAGCCTGTGGCACATTGTATTTTGAGATTCGATCTCTCACTGGCCTGGAACTTGCCAAAGAAGCTAGGCTGGCTGGCTAGCATAATACACCAGACATGGGTCTGTCGCTGCTCCCCAGCCCTGGGATATGATCACTACCATGCCTATCCCCCTTTAACTTTAAAGATTTATTTATTTATTTATTTATTTATTTATTTGTTTGTTTGTTTGTTTGTAAGAATATTTTGCCTGCACATATGTCTGTGTACTACTTGAAGGTCTGGTGCCTATGGAGGCCAGAAGAGGGCATCAGATCCTGGGGGAACTGAAATTATAGAAGATTGTGAGCCATCAGTGAGTGCTGGGAAAACAGAATCCATTGCTTTTAACCTCTGAGCCATCACTCCAGTCTGTCCAGTGTTTTGCTTTGCTTTTATTTTTTAAAATAAAGATCTGTTTATTCATGTAAATATATATATATATATGCATATATAAGCATATATATGTGTGTATACACACACACACACACACACACACACACACACACACACACATATATATATATATATATATATATATATATATATATATATATATATATACATATATATATATATATATATATATATATTCCATGTCCTAATGCACACCATTACAGATGGTTGTGAGCCACCATGTGGTTGCTGAGAATTGAACTTGGGACCTCTGAAAGAGCAGCCAGTGCTCTTAACCACTGAGCCATTCCAGTCTTTTTTTTTTTTTTTTTTTTTTTTTTTTTTTTGATAAAAGTGGGTTCATATGCGGTCTTCATTCCTGGGTAAGTGTACTTTAACAACGAAATGAACGATCCATCCCAACCATGTCCTTTGATTCACAAAAGTTTTTTATTTCACTTTTTGTTGATTCTTTGTGCATTTTACATCATATACCCCAACCCCACTCATTTCCCTGTCTCTTTGTACCCACCCTCTGTCCTTGCAACCTAAAAGAAAAAAATATCTAATCATGGAAGCTGTAGTGTGTCAGTGTGTCCCACAGTGTACCCTTTGGTCCACACGTCTTTACTTGCAAATGCTCATTGCAGTGAGGCATTAGTCTGGTTCGAGGCCTCTGGCTTCTGCTACACTATCAGTACTGGATCCTCACAGGGACTCCTCCTGTTGTTGCCCTGGGTCATGAGATCCTGCAGCTTTGGATCTGCAGGGCTGGCTCCTTCACATGCTCCAGCAGTTCATAGATGGGGTAGATGTTGGGGTGGGTCAACTCCAAGTCCTGGATCTGGGCCTGGGTGGTGGCTGAGTTGGTCAGCCCACAAGCTGCTCCCGCACCCACACCACCAGGGTGAGCTCTCCAGCACTGCCCCCTGTTAGCTCAACCAGTGCTGCAGCTGGCAAGGGGCAAAGCCAGCTCGCCTGTTCTCATGCCCTCTGGGCAGCTCAGTCATTCCTATACCAGCAGGGCTCTATAGTGAGGGATGCACAAAAATTAAGTCTACTTTACCTATTTTTAATTTGATTGAATACCATTATATATGTGTCAGAAGTAAGCAATATGTCGAGTACCCTTGCTAACAACACAATACTATGTCAGAAATTGTCCAGACTTATATATTTTGACTTGGAAATTCTCTATATTACTAATATTGTTGACGTTCACATTTCATTGGCCATAGAATGCCACATGGTTTCATATTATTTATGGCAAACCTTATTCTCTCTCTTTTTAAAGATTTATTTTATACACGTGAGTACACTGTTGCAGGTGTTGGGAGGAAAAGAACACCAAACCTAAAACTCTGTTTTTCCCGAGACAGCACCTGTCTTTGCTTTTTCTGAAGGGTCTGTGGAAATGGTTACATGAAAGTCTGACATCTTCAGGGAATTCGGGCTGTGATGCCCTGCTAGGTTACTCTGTGCCTTTTACATAGAGAATGACGTGATAATTCTCAGAGCTTAGGCATGGGAAGACGTGGATTTCTGTTCTTTCCCTGTGTTTTCGAGTGGAAGTCTGTTTCTGATTTTACTTTTGTTGTAGGAAGCGCAGAGCTGAGGTTGACGACATCTCATCTGACGTTGGTTCCCTAAAGCTCTGGTCTTCGAATATTAACAGTGTCTTCCTTGCTGGGCATGCTATCACATGCTTTTAATATCCGCACTTGGGAGACAGAGGCAAGCATGAATGAATTCCAGGATGGCCAGGACTACATGGAGAGACCCTGTCTCAAAACATGCAAATAAACAAACCAAATCAAATGAAACAACCAACCAACCAAACAAACAAAAACCCACATTTTTTCCTTGATTATTTTTAATTGCTATGTTTTACTCTGAAGTTGCCTTTTGAAGGAGGATAGCCAGCTAGTATATAAAGTACAAATAAATGACATTTTTAACTTTTTATTTTTTATTTTAGACAGAGTCTCACTGTATAGCTTTATATGATCTTGCCTTCCTCCTGAGATTAATATTGGGATTAAAGGTGTATATCATCACATCTGGACTTTCTAATAGATACAGTATTTGGGAAGCCTGTCTAATTTTTAAATACAGCAGATCACTCTGCTGTGTTTATGTATCAAAGCTACATTAATTAATTTGAGGCAGAAAAATTGGTTGAACGTGAATAAAGCTTTGTGGGAAATGGACAAAGGCACCTTTTCTTGTCATTTGTTTATTTTTTGAGACAGGGTCTCTCTATATAGCCCTGGTTGTTTTAGAACTCACTCTGTAGATCAAACTGGTCTCAAACTCACAGAGATCTACCTGCCTCCGCCTCCTGATAGCTGGACTTAAAGGCCTGCACCATGCTGTCCCACTTGGGTAGACGAAGGTACTTTTCATTATTAGATGCTCTGGGGATTTACACATCACTCAGAATCCACACACTGGTGCACACAAGGTAATCATATCATAAGCTTCAAAATGTGCACCTTGTTAGATCAAAAGTTGTTATCCTCCGTTAAAAACTCTCAGAAAATAATGCTGGATGTGGCAAAGATGTGTAGTAACACAGTAGCTGATGCTTTTGAAGTCAGCGGTGGTGACTCAAGGACATTGTGTCACATAGAAACATTGTGTCACATATAAACACACATCATTGACACCCCATTTAACAGGTGAGAAACCTGAGGCTCAGAGAAGTTAATCACAATCCACTGTTTCTGTGCTCAAAGCTTCCTGTCCTGAGAAATTCCTCAGTCTTGAGCAAGTCGGATGGCCAGTCACCTTGTTCCTGCCATGATGACACTGCCAACTCGTGCCTCTCCACCGTCACTCTGAGCCCAGACACTGTCATTCTCTCCATAACGACCTAGCCCAGCTTGGGGAGGTGAGGGTGGAATGAGGCTCAGTAGTATTTGTCCCAGGGCCAATGTGTAAATAAAAAAAAATTGGATTTTCTGCTTTCTATCTATTGACCTTTTGCTTGGAAAAAAAAAAGGATAACTTTAAGCCCAATAAAGAGTATGAGGATTTATATCTTGATTTTGCTCTGAGTGTCCTCATGACCTTGAATGTGCTCAATTTTCTGATCTATAGGAGATCTATGAGTATTGCCGAACATTTCCTCAATATTCCTGGTCAGAATGTCTTCCTCTATGATATGTTGGAGACTTGTCGACCAGGCTTTATTGTCTCTTACCTTAGGAAGGATTTTGTCCAAAGTTGGCTTGGATTTTGCTTAATATAACTTTACAAAATGGAATCCATTAAAATAACCTATTTTTCCTCATCTCTCTAAATTGATGTTTGATCTGATCCATTTGCTAAGTCTTGGCACTTGTTTTAAATTATGTATCATCTTTTGTTTTTTAACATAGTTTGGCTTATTCAACAAATTTTATGCAAAATGCACACATACAATGTATCAAATTCTATGGATTTACTAGAATATTTTCAGTGTAACAACATTATAACATTATAAAATCTTTCTTAAACTTGATACATTATAATTTCCCCATGCATTTGTACAAATATCAATAAAGGGAGAATTATCTTGATGCCTTGACCTAATCAGGTGAGCCCTTTAAAAGCAGAATCTTTAAAGGAGATTTGAAACCAACAAAAAAAATTTGCCAAACCATTTGTGGCTTAGAGGTGGGGACCGTGAAGCAAGGGGTGTGAACTTTCTTAGGAGCTAAGGCAGTGCCAGCTCATAGAAGGAGAGTGTCGGGGACCTCAGTCCCACAGACGCAAGGAAGTGAACTCTACCAAAGACTCGGGAGTCAGGGGAAGACCCAGCTGTGTGCCTAGACTTCAGTGAACAAATGGGTTCACACAGCAACAAGAAAATGAATACCTCGGTGTTTCTCTTTTGAAAGTACTGTCTGAAGGGCTGGGGAGATGACTCAGGTTAAAATGCTTGCCACACAAGCTCTTTCAAACCTGAGAAGGCAGAGTTAAGGGATCCTCGGAACAGGCTAGCTAGGAAGACTGGCTGTATTGTGAGCCCAGAGTTTGATCCAGAGGCCCTGCCTCAGAAAAAGTGAGGTGGGAAATGATCAAAGGAGATTCCTGACGTCAACCTCACAAACATGCATGTGAACCCATGTGCCCCCCCATGAACACACAAACCCACAAAAGGCAAGCACACACATCTATATCATACATACATACATACATACATACATACATACATGTGAAAAGAAAGGAAAGAAAGATGTGAAAGAAAGAAAGAAAGAAAGAAAGAAGAAAGAAAGAACGAAATAAAGAGAGAAAGAAAGACACAGAATGTAGAATTTTCCAATGAATTGTATTGTTCTAACGATCTGGCTGACACTGCCTCATCACGGGGTCTAATGCTATGCCTGGGGGTGTGCTTTGTTGTAGGATTACTCAATTAAACCTGTCGAGTAACTGAAAACTATCTATTAAATTTCCCTTGCTGAATCAGTCCATTTTCTGTTGTTGGCAACACACCTCACACACTGGATACATTTGAGAAAGAAGAATTTTATTCTGGCTCACGGTTCTAAGGTCCACAGTCAAGGCATCGCAACTAATGATGGGTGCATTGCTCGCAGATCCCTCCTAAGTCAGTGGACCAGAATTTCACAGAGTCAGTCGTGTGTGCGTGTGTGTGTGTGTGTGTGTGTGTGTGTGAGAGAGAGAGAGAGAGAGAGAGAGAGAGAGAGAGAGAGAGAGAGATACAGGCTTCACTCATGGAAGCTCATTCTCAGTGTTCTTATTCATCCTAAATACTTTCCCAAGACCCCACCTCTCCACCAACTCTAACCACCACTGCTGGATCAACCTGTGAAGTCTACCCTGCATAGAGGTCATTCCATTTCAACACACAAAGTCTTGAGAAACACGCTCACGTCAGAGGGAAGATACACTAGTGGAGGATGGGCATTCTCTAGAGCCCCCAGCAGCAGGATGGCATTGGCTTGGCACTTAGTTTGTCCAACACACTCATTTAGTGGTGTTTCAGATTGGTTCTTTCAGTGGCTGCTACGTGTGTGTGTGTGTGTGTGTGTGTGTGTGTGTGTGTGTGTGTATGTGTGTAACATGGTTTTTCCCATGCTTAAATGGAATGTTTCCTTCATTGGCAAAGGACTTGACAAGAAAGTGCTCTATCAAGATGGGATTTTATTAGTGTTGGCCTTCCAACACTCACACCATGCATTCCTTCTACAGACTGTTGGAAATGGCAAGGTAAGAATAGCTGACTTTACAATGCTTTTCCTAATTCTCAGCATGGTCACAGCATTCTGTGGGAGGCCAGAGGCCAGCGTCATCTAAAGCGAGGAGAAAGGGACAGCAAGGCTGTGCCAGTGAATGGATGGATGTGGCGTGATCGCAGGTTTGATCCTGGAGCCATCATGCTTGGATCCTAGCGGCAGCTCCTGCTCTTTAGCTGGGCATTCCTCTGTTTCCCCGATCTGACCTGGTGGGATGGCTCAGGAGTGAGCAGAACACTGTGTTAAGCGGCTTAGTGCAGTGCCTGGTGTCGGCAGGCTATCGATCATTGGCCATTATTGCAACTATGAAATGTGGAAGACTGACTCCTGTCACTTCCAAGAATGGAGCTTTTCTTCTGTAATGGACAAACACGAGGCATTTAGTACTTTTGCTTATAGTATTCAAATTCAAAAACATAAATTAGCATACTATTAGATACACTTGAAACATCTCCCTGGGCATTCTGTATTTGGCTCCCTTTTGTGAAGGAAGGAAGGAAGGAAGGAAGGAAGGAAGGAAGGAAGGAAGGAAGGCTTTCTCTGTGAGAATCATTGGTCCTGGGAGCTACAGCAATTGCCCTTGGGGTTATCCAAGGTGCCAAACCCCTTTTCTGATCCCTAGAGCTCAGACTGGCTAAGCCAGATGATTACAAAACTGGAGGAGGGGGCCTACCTCGAGTGTGTGGGGTAGACTGGGGCTTTTGGCTTGTCTACAGGAAGCTGGGGTCAGACTGCTGGGTTAAGTTCTTAGAAACCTGGGTTTTGCTCCCTGTGTGTGTTCGAATGTGTATGTGTGTTACATTGATAACTTAGAGATGGGCGGCAGGTAGGAGAGGTCACAGAGTTTGGCTTCAGAAATGCCTGAGGAACTTGCTGGCTAAGGTTATTGCTTTATTGGTCAGCACCGTGGAACCAACTCCCACAGAAGGGGAAATGAAAACTGTGACATTTGCTTCTCTGTAGAGCAGGGAAGGAGGAAAAGAACTTAGTGCCACGAGAGCCCACTTGCTACTCTCTCAGATTCTCTTTTTGAAATGGCATCTGGACTTCAAAACATGCTCACACTTGAAAAATGAATGCATTGGCCAGGGCTGGTGTTTACCAGTGTGAACTTGTTCCAGTACCAGTTGGTTGGTTTTTTATTTTATTTTTTTGGTGTGGCTATGTAACTGCCATCCCCCCCACCTCCCGTGGTCTCCCAAATGAGGGAGATCCTTAGTTTTTTTGTTTAAAATAGATGTCGGGGTGGGAGCAGGAAGGAGTTTCCTGCCTCTGGCAGAGGAGGACGTGACAGGGCACAGACTGTGAATTGTAGCTGAGACTTGAAGGGCTGCAGCCACTGAGACCAGCGTAGCTTGGATACACCAGTTGTTGTTAGTTCACTTCCGGGTCATGGCTGTCCAGCTCTAGCCTGTCCTGGGGGCACATTCCCATCAGGTTCCAATAGATTATGATCAGAAACAGCTTGAGGACGAGAGGGGTTTGTTCAGTTTACATCTCTGGGATCAATCCATGGAGGGAAGTCAGGGCAGGAACCTGGAAGCAGGAACTGAAGCAGAAGCCCCGGAGGAGTGTTTACTGATTTGGTCCTTCTGGCTTTCTTTTT
>LR749955.1:458015-577262 GCA_902729485.2 Mus minutoides | reverse complement strand
ACACACACACACACACACACACACACACACACACACACACACACACAGTGAGAGACATAAACTCTTACTCCATCTCTGTCCTGGCTGGATGCCCTCACTGTCCACGGCTCTCTACAACACACCCACTGTGCAGGCCCAGGGTATACCTTCATCTGTGGTCCCCAGAAGCTGCGTCTTAGGCATTGTGCACCAGGCCTGCCAGGCCTCTGCTCACCCTCTGAGTAGGACTTCGATTTTCAGCAAGCCATTTGCTTGATCTCTGAGTATAAACATTAAAAAAAAAATCAGGTCATTCCATGTGGCTCCTTAGCCAACAGGAGATTTTGGTTTGTAGAGATTTTGGAGCAAGACTTTCAGAGAATGATTTTCTTTTTCTCTCCTTCTTTTTAAAATAAAAGGTTTATTTTATTTGTATTCGTGTGTGTGTGTGTGTGTGTGTGTGTGTGTGTGTGTGTGTACATATGTGTGTGTATCTGTGTGAATGTCTGCTACATGAGTGCCAGTGCCCTCTGAGGTCAGAGGAGGGGGTTGCATCCCCTGGAGCTGGAGTTACACGTTAGTTCTCCGACTAGGGAGATGGGAACATGCTCATCCTTTGGAAGGGCAGTAAGTGCTCTTAACTGCTGAGCCTTCTCTCCAGCCCTACAGATGACTTACCAAAGTCTACTATTAACATAATACCAGAGCTAGTGTTTGTCCTGATGTTCTAAATGGTTTCTCTCTGAGATTGCAAACTCAGAGACAATTTAGATTCAGAGACATCTGGTGCAGATCATGGCCAAGTGCAGAGGATTCAGAAAACAAACGTGAAAACTGAGGGCTCAGTCTTTATAATTTTTATAAACAAAGAAAAAGAAGCCATCCGTCGGTAGGTTTAAAAGGAAACGTGTTACTCTAGAAAACACATTCGATCCATTCATTTAATTAACTAACTTCCTGACGTAGTCTTGCTATCTCTTGGGCTGGCCACAGATTCGTGGTCCTCTCGCCTCAGCCTGAGTGCTGGCACTGTGGGCCACCACGGTGGTTTTGATGCCAATCCCTGAAGTTGGATGGCATAACGTGGCAAGTCCAATAAGCCTTTCTCCTGTTGAGAGTCACCGTTTTCCAAGAATCACAGCCCAGTGAGATGTATTTAAGATGGGTGCACGGGATGTTAGTGAATTATGGCAGTCCATGATCTGTGTGGCTCTGGCTCTCCTAGAACTCACTATGTAAACAGACTGGCCTCAGACTTACGGCGATCCTCCTGACTCTGCTTCCCGAGGGCTGCGACTTGGAGTGACACTTGGAGTGACGATGTTGAGCCAATGGATCTTACTGCAGTCAGGGTGATCAGTTATTACAGACCAGTGTCTGGGGGCATTCCGTTGATGGGCATCTGCTTCCCAGAATGTTGAATCTATTGGATAAGCTTTGTGGGTGGATGGCTTTGAGGAAAGCTATGCTGTATTCTTGTTGGAATGGATCAAAGAAGGGTGAAAACATGCCAAGCTGGTGATGGCCCAGTGGGGATCTATCAGGTTGCAGGCATTAAACCTGTACAGGTGTGCTTACATCACTGTTTCTCTTTCAGTGTTTCGCCAAGGGGATATTGGAACCAACTGGTATGCTGTCCTGGCTGGGTCTTTGGATGTTAAAGTGTCTGAGACCAGCAGTCACCAGGTAATCTACGCTGTCATTAAAAAAGAAATGTGCTGGATGTGTAGCTCAGTGGTGAGGTACTTGACTAGCGTGTGTGAGTTAGGCCCCAGGTTCAATTCCCGGTAACATATCACATGCCAAATTAAAAAAAAAAAAAGCTAGGGTGTATCATTACTGTTGTCTTTAGTAAGATTTGGCTTTTTGAGGATTTCAAATGTGAGTACTGTATTTACACCATTCCCAGCCCTCCCTCTCCCACACCACGTCCTTGTGCCCACCCAGCTCCCTCTCAAATACCTTGGTATACCTTGTCTACCACGGTATATATTTAAAGACACATTTTCAAACCTACTTCCCCACAGTAAGTGTCCACTGAATTCCTTTGTATAGTCCCGTTGCAAATGCACACTGAGAGTCTCGTGTGACGTGAGCTTGGTGTGAAGGACTGGAACAGTGAGGACAGGGACGCAATGGCTGCTGGAACAGTCAGGACAGGGATGCAAAGGCTGCTGGAACAGTCAGGACAGGGACGCAATGGCTGCTGGCTCAGGAGCTGCCAACTTCTTGGAAAGTGCAAACAGCGCCACTGCAGCGTGATAGTTGCTGCTGTCGGAGGTGACAGGTGAGGTGTGAACACCAGACACCAGGAAGGGCGTTTCTTGTGTCTCTCTGGGAGCCTTCTCAACATTACCTGGTGACTTCTCTTCATATTGGAAGTTGTCCCCATCAGCCTCCTGGGAGCTGCAGAGATGCAGGGAAAAGTGGCTGACAGGAGTCCCTCAAACACTGCTCTCTCCACAGCTGGATGTAGTGGTGGTGCACGCCTTTAATCCCAGCACTTGGGAGGCACAGGCAGGCAGATCTCTGAGTTTGAGACCAGCCTGGTCTACCGAGTGAGTTCCAGAACAGACAGGGCTATACAGAGAAACCTTGTCTGGAAAAAACAAAAACCAAAATCAAAACAAAAGCACTCTCCCAAACAACCAATCAAACAATAAAAACACACTCAACTCACCAAAACAAAACAAACAACAGTAAACCACACACAAAGAACCTCTCTTTCCTAGGCTAGGGTGGTGGCTCAGTCAGGATGGGTGCCTGCTGTATAAACAGGAGGATCCGACTTCAAGCCTCAGCATGTAGTCAATTAGATTAAAATCCCTGTCCGGGGTTTCTACCCTGCCTTTGACTATTGAGTTCCCGAGTGAAAAACACACCCACAGCCTTCATGTTTTTAATAAGCCGTAAGTATCACAGTAGCCAGGCAGCTGGTTATTTGGGGCCATATATAGTAGAGAATGTTCAAATCCTGGCCTGGGGTTTCCACCCGCCTTTGGTTGCTGAGTTTCTGGATGGAACACACACAGCCTTTATAGATTTAACATGCTGTAAGCAGCACAGTAGCCAGGCAGCTGCCTACCCTCCAAGCTGCTAGAATCTACTTTTCTATCAGTAACCCCAAGTTAGTACTTATTATTTACTCTGTTCTATCTGGGCTGCTCATAGTTCCAATTGGGCAGCCCTTCGGGCCACGTTTTTATGGCTTAGCTAACCATGGCAGCTCTCCTTTCTCCCCTCCTTCCTTTATTCCATGATGGCTCTCCTTTCTCTTCCCCTCCCCTGGTCCTCTCTCCCTAAGCCCGAGAAACCTCAACCCTGGCCATTTCTCTTTTGCCCAGCTATTGTGGTGTGTGTGTGTGTGTGTGTGTGTGTGTGTGTGTGTGTGTGTGTGTTGCCTGTATGTAAGCCTGTGTACCACATGTATGCCCGGTGCTGGAGGAGGTTAGAAGAGGGTGCCAGCTCCCCTGGAACTGGAGTTATGGATGGTCGTGAGCCACCATGTGGGTACTGGGAACTGAACCCAGGTCCTCTGGAAGAGCAGCCCGTGCTCTTTACTACTAAGCCATCTCCTCAGCCACAGACACTCTCTTAAAACCGTATCTCAAAAGGTTGTTAGTGGGGTGGAATCTGGAACATACTTGGCTTCCCGTGTTAGGCCCACTGCTGTAGATGGCTACTGTCCTCTTTGGTGACCGAGTCACTCTTGTCCCACAAGTGTTTTCCCTGTGTGGCAGTATGCAGAGAATTCACCAGACGTGGCCTGCAGCTCCTGCCTCCCAGGTGTGGTGACTCAGCCCCTCTTCTCTATCATGACTGGATTTCCTTGAATGTCAGAGAAGACTGATTTTTATCAGCTGCCTCAGTTTCCCAGTGGGTTTGAAAACAGCTGCCCTCTTTGCACAGTCACCCCTAGGTGACAGTTCTCTCTTGCTTTACTCTTTGAACTCTCATATAACCCATGGGCTAGGTTTATTCCTGTTTTCTCTTTACAGATGAGGAAACTATGCCTGCTGCATAGCCTAAGGGATGTATTACCTTTAGAGAGTAAGGGAGCTGGGATTCACACACAGGCAATCCAGCCCCTAGTCACATGCTCTAAATCACTGCTCTGTGTGGTCTCATTGAACCATGAAGAGGGCTAGGAATGTAGGTCAGGTTATAGAGAGCTTGCCTAGCTTGCAAGAACCCGCTGGGTTTGATTCCCAGTACCATATGAACCAGATGTAGTGGTTCAGGTGGAGGCAGGAAGATGAGGAGTCATGAGGCACATGGAGAGTTGGGGTCAGCTTGAGCTACAGGAGACTATTTCAAAATATGAAGGAAAAGAAAGTAAGATGATAAAATATTACCGTCTATGCACACACACACACACACACACACACACACACACACACACACGTGTAGCCAGCTCTCATGCATGTACGCAAGCACATACACGCACGCACGCACGCACGCACTGTTGCCATTCTGCTCTCCTGGTGGGTGCTTCTGGTCGTCTCTGCTTAGAGCGTCTTGGTACTCATTACACCTGAGAGGTTTATTCACAGACGTGCTGCAGGAGAGGACCTTGAGCAGGGTCATTTGCTGGTCCCTCTTGCTTTTGGATAGGCCCTGAGTAAGTCCCGATGGAGAAAGGAGAGACGCTGGAAAGGAAAAGGAAGGAAAGACGAAAGTGAGGGTTAAGGAGGAGAGAGAAGAGGGACGACAGGGCAGCCATGACGGTCACACAGCCGCTGCTGTAGCCGGAGAGTTGGATGGGCTTAAAGTTAACACGTGGCCAGGGTCTTCAGGAATATTCCCTGAGCCAATGGGAGAGCTCCGTGAGGTCCTAGCAGGGGAGAGCAGATTAGTTCTGGGGTTATTAGCTTTTTTCTACTCATGCTTGCTTACTGTCTCCTTAACACACTCCCTCCTCTAAAGCTTAGCCAGCTTTCTGGATTTATTCTCATCATTAGGATACAACCAAGAAAAGGGACATTGACTCCACCCGTTCTAGGAGGCAGACAGGGAGCGCAGGCTCTCAGGCAGCTCACAGTCCCAGCTATGGGACAGGAAGAAGCTAAGGAGAGTGCGCAAGATGGCTGGCCCTCCTCCCACGGGGCTTCCTGAAAAGAAGGGGGAGCCCCGGTTTATCTGGCTAGCTGTTTGGTGGGCACTGGGCCTCTGCCTGGTAGCAGTGGGGGCCAGTCAGCCCGACTGCTTAGCTTAGGAGTATAATACCCTTTGTAAGAGAAAAAGAAGCAAATAGAAATAAGAGGAGAGAGGGAAAGAAGAAGAGAGGAGACGAAGAGAGAGGTGGACTTTGAGGTTCGTGGAGCTTGGTAAACCTAAACTCCTGGGGCAGCTGTCGGGGTTGAGTAGAGGTAATACTGATGTTACACTCTTGAGCACCTGCGTTTTTCGTTTGCCATTGTCAGAGTTAGTCAACATGCGTGGTGGCCTATTGAAGTGTCCAAGCTAGAAACTTGACTCTTTATTCTGTGGGAACACCAAGGGAAACGGATTTGTTCTTAAGACCATCAGCTAAGCTGGGCAGTGGTGGCGCACGCCTCTAACCCCAGCACTTGGGAGGCAGAGGCAGGCAGATTTCTGAGTTCGAGGCCAGCCTGGGCTACATGGTGAGTTTCAGGACAGCCAGAGATACACAGAGAAACCTTGTCTCAAAAAACCAAACCAAAACAAAACAAACCAAAACACCATCGGCTAAAATTGAGACAAGGCCCACCTACTCTGGGATGGGTAATATGCTTTCTTTAAAGTATATTTATAGGTAGCAAGATGGCTAAAAACACTCATGCAAGCCCGGAGACCAAGTCTGAAGACCTAAGTTTGATCCCTGAAGGAGGAAGGATGGAATGGACTCTATAGAGTTGACCTCTAACCACCACGTGTGTCCCATGACATGTGTGCTTCATCCACCCAAATGATATATGAAAATGAATAGATTTAAATTTTATTCATTATGACATTAATCACATCCAAAAATCCTTTATGAGAAATCTAGTGTTTGACTAAACAGGTTGGCCTAGAGCATGCATCATAGCACTATATCCTTTATGCCTGTATACAGCAGCAGGCTTCATCTGTAGGCATTTATATGCTGGTGTATTCGTAGGCTTGGATACGAGGCTCCATGACAGCGGTTCTAAACCCCTCCCCCCCCCCCCCCCCCCCCCCCCCCCCCCCCCCCCCGTCCCCTCCTGGGGCCATCCAGATGCATATCAACTAGATTTAAATTTAGAGCTGACGTAGTTCAGTAGTTCAAAGTTTGCATTCTTCCTGTTGCCCACACATGAGAAAGGGTGAGTAGAGTTGGAGGTAGGAAGTGAAGAAAGAGAAAGAAAAAAATGGTTACAAGAGATTGAAGCAGATTGGGAGAAGATCGAGGAGAGTTGGCTCAGGGGCCAGTCATCTGAGAGGAGAGAGCAGCCTTCCTTTGCTAGCCCGCGTCTCCATTTTCTTTCTCTGGGACCCTCTGTCTGTCTTCTCACCAAGTCAGAAGGGATACAGTGTCAAGTTCTCAAATGCACCCAAGTTTTACCCCTGTGTGTGGGGCATGAGATGCTTTCTGGGCCAGAACTGAGCAGAGCAAGAAGGGCTTCTGCCGCAGGAGTGCCTCCTACAGGCGGCTGTGCACCGAGCATCCTCCAAGCATCTCAGTGGCCACGCCTTGCGCACGCCCTGTGATCTCTTAGGAGCACTGATGAGACTCATTTTATCCCACTGACGTGCTCATGCCGGTCAGGTGGGGACTGCCAGTTCCTTGTGACTCTGGGGCTTATGTCCTTGCCGATAATGGGTGCCTGAAGGCTGGGAAGAGGTAAGGATAGAAGTGAGACTAGCTGGGGTCACAGTTGTGGGGAGAAACAGCTCCCTGTGGAGCTCCTCTCTCCTGACTTCTGCCTGTGATGCTAGCTCAGAGTCCTAAGCCTTCACCAACACACCCACCCACTCATCCTTGACCGCCTCTTAGATCTAGCGATGTGCGGTTAAACCAGCGTGGTTCTCCATTCCATAGCACACCCAAGGTGAAGCGGGATAGACAAGGGAAGAAAACGGAGGACAGCAGGTTACAGGGCAGGGGCGAAATTGTTAGAAAGGATGTCGATGTGTTGTGTGGGTAGCTGGGAGAAAGGTAGGATCCTGACTCAGATGAAGGAGTGGGTGGCGGTGCCCCTGAAGAGACAGGCAGAGTATTTTTTTTTTTTTTTGTGCTAGAGATTTATTGGGTTTTATCGACTTGATTCTTTTTCTTTTTCTGAAAAAGCTACCCTATTTTACGTGGTGCCAGGGAGTTAAGAATGCATATATAAATATTGTTTGCCTCATAAACTCCAATTACCTTCTGACCATTCTATATGCTATTTCCTTTTCCATCACTCATATTGTGCCAGGAGCTTAGGAACACTGTGTGTGTGTGTGTGTGTGTGTGTGTGTGTGTGTGTGTGTGTGTGTGTGGTGTGTGTGTGTGGCTTGAGTCCACCCATAGGTTGGCCCACAGAGAAGTCACCATTGACGTCTTAGGACGATGGAGTGGCAAGCTGAAGAGCTAGAGGCCACTGGGACCCCCTGGCATCCCTGCGTTTTTCGTTTGCCATTGTCAGAGTTAGTCAACATGCGTGGTGGCCTATTGAAGTGTCCAAAGGTGTCTCGCCAGTATCCAGGGGACCTGCCCACTGGGATGCCTAAGGTCACAGTAAAGAAATATACTGCTCCCACATTGTAGAGAAGTATGAAAATGATTCAGGGACTGAGTGGGCCTGCCAGTGTCGGGCCTTCGCTGTGTGGTAAGGATGCGGTCCACTGGGCTTCAGGCCTAGGGATGGCTTACCTCCCCAGCACAAGGCTCCATCCCACTGTCAGCAGCCAGAGTTAGTTGGTGAGATAGGTCTTACTCAATAGCCCTGGCTGGCCTGGAACTTGCTGTATAGAAGACAAGGCTGGCCTCAAACTCAGAAATGCACATACCTCTGTCTCCAAATGACACAAAATCCCACTGAGTTCCACATAACTCAATTCTCAAGCAGCGACATTCTTTTTACTAATGATTGACCCCAGAGCCGCACCCTGCATATGCAGCCTTGATTTCTGGGGCAGCTGAGTCCCCTAAGCTGAAGGCTTCCAAAGCAAGCTGACTGGGAGAGAGTAAGCCCCCAGATAGCAGGAGTACCCCCGGACCGGAGACCTTTCCCAGGAGCGGATGCTCTTGTTCCCATTCCTGCCCTGCTACTTTGTAACAACCATGTTTGCCCTAAGCATTCTGGGAAATGCAGCGCCGCATCTCCCTGTGCCCAGGAGCTTTTAGTGACCTGCAAATCCTCACTCCTACCTTCCTGTTTTTATTCCATGTTTATTCTTTCTCACCACCAAACAAACCCAGGCTCGCTACAATGTGCACTCACATCAGAGACACGTCTCCCAGCTTCTCAGACAGCCTTCCAGCCTTGGCCGTGCTTTTTGCTATCTTATGGAACTTTGACCAGCCAACAAGAGGGCGTGCCTACAGGCAGCATCCATGTCTAATGGCATCCAACAGGACATACATGTTCACCTAGGTTTCTAGTTGGCAACAGGGATCTTGTTTAGGAGTAGTCTCTCCAGTTACCCAGTGACACTTTGTCTACATCTCCAGGGACATCCTACCCCAAAACAATACAAACAAATAATAGCAAAAGTGACGACGATGATGGTGGTGGTGGTGGTGATTATGATGATGATGGCAAACCTTAAAGTAGGCATGTATACTACTATATTAGACAACAGCACCCAACTCGTGTGTGTGTGTGTGTGTGTGTGTGCGCACAAGACCTTCTTTTGCCCTGCAGATTTTATAGGTGAGGAGAATTTATGGTATAAGCAAATATCTAAATCCTAGAAACGTGTGCTTTTCCAGCTATTCTAGAAACACCTAAACTAAGGGAACTCTCCAATCTTATCAATTCCTAAAGAGTGATGGAGTTTCATGTTTCAAAATAGAGAATGGTGTTTTATGATGTCATTAAAGCCTGTGCATCTCTGTAACACTTACTGTTACCTTTATTTGATACAAACCCAGCAGCTCGGTTGGGTATGGCTATGCACAGTTAGATAAGCTATGAACTGAGGCTAGTGGGTCCTACCTTAATGACTCTCTGTATATAAAGCACTTAGTACAAAGCTTTGGGTGAGCAGGGTCCCCGTGTTTTCTGGTAACTAAGAAAAAGTTGGTTGCCTAGACTGGAGAGAGCTGTTGGGCCCCATGCCTGCAATGCTAGCAATGGTCACAAGAGGGCAGTGTTAGAACATGAAAACCAGGAAATGCATCCCAGTATTTTGAAACTGCAGGAGTTTACATTTTGTTCAGCCATTTCACTGGAGCAGAGATTCTGGGCTGCACTTGGCCTTGGTCTCCACTTCATTCCACCCCCTCATCTGTCATTGTGTCATTATCTGGCAATTTTTACTCTGGTTTTGAAAAAAAGACCTCTTGCTGTTTTTCTCTCTAAGGTCAAATAGAAAACCTTTAGTCATCCCTGCCTTTGCTTTTACAGCACAAATGCTTTTGTTCATTGCATTTTTGATTATTAAATTTGAAGTACAGTGCTCTCTCTCCTTCTCCCCTTTCCCTCCCTCTCTCCCTCCCCATCCCCCTCCCTGCTTCTTCTCCCTGATTCTTTCACTTGGCCACTCACTCTGTTCGCTTTCCTTTTAGTGGCATCACCATTTTTGGGAGACATTACTTGAGCACATTTCTGAGCAGTTTTATGAAGCCCAGAAAACGTAAAAGGTGGCAAGCTGGCTGCAATTGGTGTCACCGCTGCCCCCCCCCCCATGCTCTGGCTGGGGCTGAGCTGTTCATTAGGAACGGATGTTTAATTGACTTAGCATTCTGCACAACTCACCCTACATTTAGTTTTGTTGTTGAGTATTTTTTTTGTCCGGGTGACACAGAGCTGGCCAGATCAGCTCTACACTGGTTAGAAACGCTCGTGCCGAGCTCTGCAAGCCAGCCCCAGCCAGCTTGCCTGATGTCCATCGGCTGCCCAACAAGCCGATTCCAGGGACATGCTCTGAAAGGAACCGGCCTCGCCGTTGCCGCTTGCCAGAAAACACATTTGACTTAGAAATATCTTGCCTTCCTGCTTGGCAGTAAATCCTTTTGACACATGTACAGTTGGATGCCTTGACAGACTCTGAAATTGGGTTCCATTCAATTTGATTACTTAAAAAACGCTTAGAGAACTCAATAAATTCCAGGAGCAGATTCAAGCTCGGGAAGCAAAATGCAAGAGCTTTGAAACCTAGTGGCAAGTATAGGCTGGGAATGAACACTGTAAAAACATTAGCTTTTAAAGAATTTATGCTTCTGAGCCTACCTATACACTTAAAGATAACCTTAACACAAATAAGATTGTTAATTCTTGACTCGGTGACACAGAAATGAATGAACTCTGAANGAGCAGATTCAAGCTCGGGAAGCAAAATGCAAGAGCTTTGAAACCTAGTGGCAAGTATAGGCTGGGAATGAACACTGTAAAAACATTAGCTTTTAAAGAATTTATGCTTCTGAGCCTACCTATACACTTAAAGATAACCTTAACACAAATAAGATTGTTAATTCTTGACTCGGTGACACAGAAATGAATGAACTCTGAATAGCTAACATATCTGATAACCCTTTTGGGGGAAAGGGGTTTTTCTTTTTTCATTTTTAAGTCCAGGTCTTACTCAATAGCCCTGGCTGTCCCAGAGCTTACTACATAGAAGACCAGGCTGGCCTCAAACTCAAAAATGCACATACCTCTGCCTCCCAAGTGCTGGGATGAGAAACACGAGCCATCGCGTCTGGCCTAAGGTCTGACACCTCCTCAGAATCACAGGATAATTTTAAATTTTCCATGAGTTTATCACAGACAAATCTCACGTGTATGGTATCCATTGAGTTACTCTGATGTCCCCAGATCATATGCGCAGGCCCAGTTTCAGTGGACCATGATCGTACATTGTGACATGTAACCCTGGCCTTCTTCCCACCACGACCACTTCACAGTGTCCGTATGAACACATGTGAGACAGCTCTGGCGAGAATGTCTGCTTTAAGATGTGAGAACCCCACAATGTAGATGCACAAAGCAGATAAATTAAGGGGTGATTAGTCGCAGTACAAAAGGATTCTTTGATTTACAGCAGGATTGTCAGGAGGGTTTCTTTGAATACAAGCTCCCCCAGAGAGCTCAAGTGTTTTGCAGATCATTCAAACCACTTGACATCCAGACTGGGGGACAGAGAAACTTGGAATTTAAGTGTTGAAAGCCATCATTAGATAAAGCTTAATACAACACGACTATAGAGATTCTCTGTTGTTTAAATAAGGGCAAAAATATAATTTGCTTTTTAGAAGTGTAGAAAACCTATACACGCGTGGCAGTGTGACTGAGTTAGGAATTATATTGTATTATTTTTATCTATTTAATTCTGGCAAGATGGCTCAACCAGTAAAGGTGATTGCCACCAGGCCTGACGACTTCAGTTCAAGTCCTGAAGCCCACACGCTAGAAAAAGAGAACCAACTCTTACAAGTTCTCACAATGACTCCATCAGGCATGCTATGGTATATGTATCATGGTAGCTGTCCCCCCAATACAGAAATGTTTAAAATGTGTTCTGCTATTAATCTTTTTTAAAACATTTATTTATTTAATGTATATGTGTGATCTATCTGCATGTACACCTGCGTGCCAGAAAAGAGATCATGAGGTCCCTTTATAGATGGTCATGAACCACCATGTGCTTGCTGGG
Organism: Mus minutoides; assembly: GCA_902729485.2. Taxonomy (NCBI): domain Eukaryota; kingdom Metazoa; phylum Chordata; class Mammalia; order Rodentia; family Muridae; genus Mus; species Mus minutoides. The sequence continues at coordinate 565,499 of LR749955.1, read as the reverse complement.
AACTGAACTCAGGACCTCTAGAAGATCAGCCAGTGTTCTTAACCGTTGAGCCATCTCTCCAGCTGTTGATCTTATTAAAGGTATTGCGACCATTTCACAGAGGTCTGAGAGGAGCCAAAGCCATGGAGGACGTATAATCTAGGTCTGCCAAGGTTCAGGCTTCTTCCTCCTCAGCTCCGACTGACTCTTTTGTCTCTGTGTGGACCTCCTTGGCCTCTTGTTTGATGCCTGTTACCACAGGCTGGTTGGCATCCCTTGGTTTGGTCCCAGCATCTAAGATGGCTGTAGTTTTGTGTGGCAATGGCTCAGGCAGGTTTAGAGACTGGTACGCACAGACGGACGTATACACGTGGGCAGGGATTGTGTGGAATAATTGTATGTCAACTTAACACAGGCTGCAGTCACCTGATAGGAGAGAACTCTGGAGTAAATGCCTCCATAAGATGGGGCTGTAGACAGCCTGTAGGGCATTTCTGAGTGGGATCACTCCTGGACTGGTGGTCCTGGGTTTTATTAGGAGCAAGTCAGTGAGCAGCACCCCTCCATGGCCTCTGCAACAGCTCCTGCCCTGCTTGAGCTNGGGAAGCAAGCCAGTAAAGAACATCCCTCCATGGCCTCTGCATCAGCTCCTGCTTTCTGACCTGCTTGAGTTCCTTCCAGTCCTGACTTCCTTGGTGATAAACAGCAGTATGGAACTGTAAGCCGAATAAACCCTTTCCTCCCCAACTTGCTTCTTGGTCATGATGTTTGTGCAGGAATAGAAACCCTGACTAAGACAGATGAGAAACACGAGCCATCACGTCTGGCCTAAGGTCTGACACCTCTTCAGAATCACAGGATAATTTTAAATTTTCCATGAGTTTATCACAGACAAATCTCACGTGTATGGTATCCATTGAGTTACTCTGATGTCCCCAGATCATCTGCGCAGGCCCGGTTTCAGTGGACCATGATCGTACATTGTGACATGTAACCCTGGCCTTCTTCCCACCACGACCACTTCAGTGTCCGTATGAACACATGTGAGACAGCTCTGGCGAGAATGTCTGCTTTAAGATGTGAGAACCCCACAATGTAGATGCACAAAGCAGATAAATTAAGGGGTGATTAGTCACAGTACAAAAGGATTCTTTGATTTACAGCAGGATTGTCAGGAGGGTTTCTTTGAATACAAGCTCCCCCAGAGAGCTCAAGTGTTTTGCAGATCATTCAAACCACTTGACATCCAGACTGGGGGACAGAGAAACTTGGAATTTAAGTGTTGAAAGCCATCATTAGATAAAGCTTAATACAACACGACTATAGAGATTCTCTGTTGTTTAAATAAGGGCAAAAATATAATTTGCTTTTTAGAAGTGTAGAAAACCTATACACGCGTGGCAGTGTGACTGAGTTAGGAATTATATTGTATTATTTTTATCTATTTAATTCTGGCAAGATGGCTCAGCCAGTAAAGGTGATTGCCACCAAGCCTGACGACTTCAATTCAAGTCCTGAAGCCCACACGCTAGAAAAAGAGAACCAACTCTTACAAGTTCTCACAATGACCCCATCAGGCATGCTATGGTATATGTATCATGGTAGCTGTCCCTCCAATACAGAAATGTTTAAAATGTGTTCTGCTATTAATCTTTTTTTAAACATTTATTTATTTAATGTATATGTGTGATCTATCTGCATGTACACCTGCATGCCAGAAAAGAGATCGTGAGGTCCCTTTATAGATGGTCATGAACCACCATGTGCTTGCTGGGAACTGAACTCAGGACCTCTAGAAGATCAGCCAGTGTTCTTAACCGTTGAGCCCTCTCTCCAGCTGTTGATCTTATTAAAGGGATTGCGACCATTTCACAGAGGTCTGAGAGGAGCCAAAGCCATGGAGGACATATAATCTAGGTCTGCCAAGGTTCGGGCTTCTTCCTCCTCAGCTCCGACTGACTCTTTTGTCTCTGTGTGGACCTCCTTTGCCTCTTGTTTGATGCCTGTCACCACAGGCTGGTTGGCATCCTTTGGTTTGGTCCCAGCATCTAAGATGGCTGTAGTTTTGTGTGGCAATGGCTCAGGCAGGTTTAGAGACTGGTACGCACAGACGGACGTATACACGTGGGCAGGGATTGTGTGGAATAATTGTATATCAACTTAACACAGGCTGCAGTCACCTGATAGGAGAGAACTCTGGAGTAAATGCCTCCATAAGATGGGGCTGTAGACAGCCTGTAGGGCATTTCTGAGTGGGATCACTCCTGGACTGGTGGTCCTGGGTTTTATTAGGAGCAAGTCAGTGAGCAGCACCCCTCCATGGCCTCTGCAACAGCTCCTGCCCTGCTTGAGCTCCTGCCATGATTGGTTTCCACGATGAACGGTTATAAGGACATATGAGTGAAAGACAGCCTTTTCTTCCCAAGTTGCTTTGGGTTAGTGTTTCTTCAAAGCGTTAATAGCCCAGACCCCGTGGGGAGCTGGACCTCTACCCATGCTGACTTGGAACTCTCCCCACAGAATGACTACCTGAGAGCCCTCGGGCTACAGATCTCTTGTCAAATAATACATCAGCATGCTTTTATAAGCATCAGCAGGAATGGAAGTCTGTAGCTAGGTAAAGAGACTGAGTGGTTTCTAGTCTCAGTTCTCCCTCTGCCTGTTTTGGACAAGATACTGGACATCTTAGAGTCTGGATCTGTCTAGCTTCTGAGACAGTGATAGCAGTGATGAGAGTGTGGACCACTGTAATAACACTCCTAACCTCAAATTCCTACCGGTTTCAAATTCTGAAGCTTTCTGAGTGCTAGGAATGGAATTTTCTATATCTGAACCTATATGGCAGGTAATTCAGACACAGTTCAGGGAATGGTCGATAAAATACCTGTCAGAGAAGCACCAGGACCGAGTTCAGCTCTCCAGTCCCCCAGGCTTGGCCACACCATCTGTAACCCTGTGTGACGGAAACTGGGAGGGATGGAGGCAGGTGGGTCCCTGGAGCTAGCTAGCCAGCCAGCCTAGCCAGCTGGTGAGTGCTGAACTCAGTGAGAGGCCCTGTCTCAAAGGACCCTGTCTCTGGCTTTCATATGGGTACACACATGTGCATACAAAAACACAGCTCAGTGTGTGTGCAGATTTGTTCGGAATATTAGCATGAAGTTGTTTTCAGAGTGTGCATAAAGAAATATGACATAGAAGTGATTGTGTGTTTAGAGAGAGGTTCCTCCTGCAAACTATCTCCTGATTATTATTGTGTGTAATGTAATGCAAATATCCCACAATTTCAAAAAATGGAAACTCTTCCAATCCCAGGCATCTTGCTCAACCTCTGTCATCAATTGAAATATCCAGGAGTGACTAAGCATTTGTTTCTCGTCATGCTGTGTTCAAATAACACGATGCCAATTTTGATGGGCCAAAGAGACATCAGGATCAGAATCGTGCCGTGTCATGGTACAGCATTCCACTTCCATCGATGCGGATGTCTAATCCTGGGAATCCTACACCACCTGCTGGCCTCCAAGGGCACTGCACTCTTTAGTTTTCAAACCTTTAGTTTGAAAGGTCCTCAAAGCTAATACAGACCAGGGTTCGCTCACCACTGTTCCTTGTTCCCAGGAAGGTCTGACTGCATTCTTCATTCTCTGTGTCACTGAAAACACCTTTCCTCCCTTCAGTTGACCTTAGTGAGCCATCTGCAGGCAAACAGAATAGACAGACACTGTTTTCAAGATTCCCTGTGAGGTAAACATGGCGATATGAGCATACCTGTAGCCCATGTACAGGCTTTAAAGAAATTTCATGTCGTCGTCGCATGTAGAGACAGACATGTTCAGCAACAGGCAGGGATGATCAGGCTTTGAATTCTGACCTGTGGAGATATAGAGAGACAGTAGTATGGATACAGGGAAACTGCCTCTTCTAGAATCTCCCACATTTATCTTGCTTTTCAACCTGTGTGCTGAGTAACCTGTTATCCCAATGCTTGGAAGAATGTGATTTATTTGATAATTTTTCCCATAAGTCCATAGGAAACTCAAGTTCCGATGTTGGTTATCATTTAGAAAGTACAAATAGTTTCTGATCCCTTCCATTTCCCTGTGCTCAATTATCTCAGTGCCTAACCCATACCTCCCAGATTCCAATTCCTAAGGAAATTTGTTCTTAAAAAGTATTCTGAACCTTGTGCAACTGAAGTTTGAAGCTTTTGACAACGAGGAGAGGGTTCCCAGCCTGAAGTTCAGGATGAGAACGTGTGTTAGTTTGGATGAGGTGCTGGGTGGAATCCAGGCCCTCGTGTGTGTGTGTGTGTGTGTGTGTGTGTGTGTGTGTGTGTGTGTGTGCGTGCTAGGCAGGTGCTATACTGCTGGTATTGTCACACGTGACTTTTGTCTTTAAATTTGACTGGTTCAAGCACAAAGATGGAGACTTGGGAAGGACTGATGACACATTCGCTTCTGGTGACAGTATGGATCCTTGGGATGGAGTTGGGCACCTGAGCAATGGACTGTGGCCGGGTGCCTGTCACTGTGGCCTGTTCCAAGCAGCACAGATAGCAGTTCCACCACAACTGAGTTTTGGATATGACCAGGCCTGAATCTGTGTACCCCATGGTGATAAGCTACAGGAGTTAGGAAGGGAGAGGAAGATGCCTCATTAATCTGTAAGCATCAGCTAGTTCTTATATAACTGAGGGCTTCACAACCCTCCTGCTGCATCCTCCTGAAGGATTACAAAGTCTCAACAGTAGTGGGGGGATGGTGGCCTTTAATCTCAGCACTTGGGAGGCAGAGGCAGGCAGATCTCTGGGTTAGAGGCCAGCCTGGTCTACAGAGGGAGTTTTAGGGCAGCCAGGGCAACACAGAGAAACCCTGTCTCTAAAACAAAACAAACTCTCAACCCTGGAAAGTATATATTAGGCAAAAGAATTGGTTCTGAAGTTAAATTGACAGAAGGATGCAGTATTCTAGGGAGACCCTTCGGGGAGCCCTCTGCTGTAGGGAACCCGTGGAGGCCTGTGGTTTGTTACCACCCATCTCGTGTGTCTACCAGAATTAGAAAGTTATCCACCAAGTTCCCGAGTACTGATAACTTCAGTTCCGGGTATGCTTTTCGAATAAATTTGTTTGCGGATGCCCCTCTAGGGAATTTATCAGCCGGCTGTACTTAGATTTCTCCCAGATCTTTTCCCCCCTTTTCTGAAATATTATTGAGTTTTATTTTCCTGAACATAATTTTAGAGGGTAATATCTTAGCAGAAGCAATTTGCCATGGTTCAAGGGGCTGGATTCTTATGCTCATTCGTCTCAGTAATGCGATTGCGGAGGCACTAACTGGATCTTAATAACATTTGCCAATGATTGGGTATTAGATGCATGAAAGGAAAAGGGTGCCTTCTAACTGGGGGCTCACCCTAGTGTAGCTCCTTAGTTTACAATGTCCAAAGAATTAATCTGCAGATGATTTGGAGTGGCTATTTGCTTTGTTTGAAAGTAGTTAGAGTTAAATATAAACATTCTCTCCAATGTTGCATGTGGAGAGGAATTGCTTTTTACTACTTCTTTAGTAACTTTCCTGATCACAGTTTATCATCAGCTTCTCATGCTTTCTCCAGCATGTTTTTCCTCTGTTTTGGCTGCAGGAGGCAGCATGATATAAAAAGCTTGGCATCTCTAGTCCGAAAGACTTAGAACCTGGCGCTGTGGTCCCTTTAATGCCTGAACCGAGGCCTCCGGGAACTCACTGCTTGCAGCCCTGTTCCAATTTGCTAAATATTGTGGTCATTCTTTCTCACTAAAAAAGATGATTATTATTATTAGAATTATTCAGAGTATCTAGAAGCATCCTAGTGATCCCAGTATGAGAATAGATGAGTAAATAAATAGTAACCCGGCCATAGAATGCAAAACTACTTACCTCCAAGAAGAAAAAACACCCACTGAGCTGTGTGAGAACACGGGCCACTCAGAGATATTACATTGGTCCAAAGGGAAAAAAAAAGCCAAACACAGATTAAATCCTACTGTCTGTCTTTTTCTATGGAACGTTCCCTTACAGGCGAAACATCTTTCTATCTTTCTGAGGGTGGAATCAGTGTGGTGATTCCCTCTGATGGGAGTCTTTACTGGATAGGTGATGCAGAGAAACTTTAGGGGTGTAAGACATGATTGGGTATCATTTACATCAGTGTGTATGTTTGCCAAAATATGTTGAACCACACAATGGAATTCCGTATTTAGTTTCATACAAATTTTACTTGAATTTAAACAAAAGGCCATTGCATATTTAATGCATCTCACCCATTGCATATTTAATGTTCTAATGATTTTTTATTGGGGGGGGGCCTTCTCAGGATGCGGTGACCATCTGTACTCTGGGAATTGGGACAGCCTTTGGAGAGTCCATTCTCGATAACACCCCTCGCCATGCAACCATCGTTACCAGGGAGAGCAGTGAGCTTCTCCGCATTGAACAGGAGGACTTCAAGGCACTATGGGAGGTGAGCCCCTAGGCTTCCTGTCAGCTAATGCAGTTTCCAATGAGATGGATAATGGCGTAACAGTCGAGCCTTAATGTGTGCTTTTCTGAGCTGCTGGATGGAATTTAATTTTCAAAACTTGTTTTTGAAATGAGTGAGTGAAGAAGCCATTTTGACATAAGACATCCATTTTTGTTGTTGCTAATTTAGTGCTTGCTCAATTTTCTGTGACTTGACATACCTTATAATTATTTCCTGAATGACCACAGAGTGTTGTATGAATTTTCTCTTTCCTATTCCACAGATGTATTCTTAACCAGGGAACAAAATACTTTGACATTTTCTTTTGCATTTTAAAAATCATTATTGACACATTCCCCGAGAAAGTGGAATGAATGGGGTTAACATCTGGCTCATTTAAATGCTTTTAAAAAAATGATGTGCTCTGTAATAAGGTACGGAAAACGGGGGTGGGGGTGGGGGGACGTAAAGATGTTTGGTTACTTGCCAACTTCAGAATGCATAGGTGGCCCAGCAGTAGATGGATGCCGCTGGTCTTGTTGGCACTTGCATTTACTGATGCTTCCCAGCATCCCTTGGGGCGCAGCACTCATTTACAGGAAGTGTGAGAATCCATCATCTTATATGCAGTCAGTGGCAGATAGAGCGAGCACTCATAAAGGCCCGGCCAGGCCTCGAATCTTTTATGCTGTCCTTCCTTTTCAGCTCCTTTAGCTTCGGATTTTAACCTGTGGTGGCTCCTTATCTCTGTCACTGGCTCAGTATGTCCAGGAGTTAACCAATCGAGTCGGCAGGCTTTGGCACTTGTTCCAGTGTGGCTAAGATTTCAAACTTGATCTAAAAAAGAATTTTGTATAATCAAATCGTTTCCTCCAGAGCCAAACAAATGACTGATGCGTTGGGGGAGCTAGCCTGCGGGTGAATGAGCGATGATTCTCTGCCGTAAAAGTCAGGCAGCGCTTTGGAAGGCCTTGCAAGTGAGGCCCGCTACTTTTATTCTTGGTGGCCGTGAATAAATTGTGGGGTTGCTTGTTTGAAATGTTTCTCTTGGAAAATATTAAAGAGCTCCAACTGCTCTGTAAAGTTCAGAGACAAAGCTCTTTTTTTTTTTTTTTTTTTTTTTTTTTTTTTTTTTTTTAAGAAAGGAAAAGTGAAAGTCAGTTTATGTGAAGTGTGTGGGCAAAGGTATTCTGTCAATCAGACGGAGCCAGGCTTGAGGCAAATAAGCCTTTTGGGGGGTTGTCTTTCATTTTAAAGGGTAAACTGAAAAGTCTTTTCCATAATGAGAGTTTGGGAAATCGACTTAAGAAAGGAAGCCATTCCTAAAGGTACCGTGTTCCACTGTAGTGGCCGGTCATTTATCAGCCTGATAGGGAAGCTTTGGGGAAACGCAGAAAAACGTTTCTTTCAGTTAGAAGCCTGCAGTGCTCTGAAGGAAGTTCTTGAGAAGTTGCTGCCTACAAACATTAAAACAGGCTATCAGACCGTTTTTTTTTTTCTTTCTTCAGACAAAGTAATAATACAATGAGCACTTGCTTCCGGATGCGGAGCCGGGCAGTCACTGCGCAGTCACTGCGCAGCTGCATTCTTGCTTTTCTTCCGAGCCTTGTTAATGTTAATGAGACAGCATGTCACTCCATCCTGGGTATCCAGTTTATATCTCAAGGAAATTAGTGACCTGCTACAACCCATAATACTATCTCGTGCCTATGGAGTGAATAGCAGTACCTAGTAGTACCCTAATGTCATAACCAGAGTCTATTTCATGGCTCCCCATTGTTCCAAATATGTGTTTTATAGATGTGATTTTTATTTTTTCCCCAAACCAGGCTCAGGAAAAGATAAAACAAAACACATGTTATACTCGATTGTTCTAGCAAACTCGACCTGCTTAGCTTTCTCTGCACCCCTCTCTTCCCTTTTCTTTCCACCCCCCTTTTGGTCTCCATCTCTCCTTCATTGGCTTCTTTTTAACTTGTTTTGTTTTGTTTTGTTTTTTTCGAGACAGGGTTTCTCTGTGGAGCCCTGGTTGTCCTGAAACTCACTTTGTAGACCAGGCTGGCCTGGAACTCAGAAATCTGCCTGCCTCTGCCTCCCAAGTGCTGGGATTCATATAAAGAAGCCCATGATGGCTTCTTTAAAAAGACCCGGTCAGTTTTCTCTTGCCCGAGATTTGTCTCACTGTTTTCTCATGTTGTTTCTGCTGATGCCTCTACCCAGGTTCTATATAAAGAGACCCCAGGGCCAAAAGTTTAATTCAGTCAAGTCAAACGTGTTATTGGATTACCAGAAAATTTTGATGAATGCAGGAAGAGGCTCAGAGTGGCTGTCTTCTGTTGGTGAGGCTGTCTCTTGGATAGCTTGCGTCTACATATCTCAAGGCTGATTCATGTCGGTATTCCTCATAGGATGATTTTTTAAAATTTAATTTATTATTATTTTGCTTTTTACTTTACACCCTGCTCACTGCCCTCCTCCTGGTCACCCCGTCCCACAACCCCCCTCCCCCCTTCTTCTCTGAGCTGGTGGAGGTCCCTCTGAGTACCACCCCCACCCTGGCACATCAAGTCTCTGAGAGGCTAGGCACTTCCTCTCCCACTGAGGCTAGACAAGCATCCCAGCTAGTAGAACATATCCCACAGGCAAGAGCTTTTGGGATAGCTCCCATCCCAGTTGTTCAGGACTCACATGAAGGTCAAGCTGCACATCTGCTACATATGAGTGGGGAGGCCTAGGTCCAGCCCATGTGTGTTCTTTGGTTGGTGGTTCAGTCTCTAAGAGCCCCAAAGGTTCAGGTTAGTTGACTCTGTTGGTCTTCCTGTGGAGTTCCTATTCCCTTTGGGGCCTGCAATCCGTCCTCCATAAGAGTCTGCAGCACTATTTGGCTGTGGGTGTCTGTATTCATCTGAGTCAGCTGCTGGGTAGAGCCTCTCAGAGATCAACATGTTCCTGATCAACAGAGTATCATTAATAGTGTTAGAGACTGGGGCTTGCCCATGGGATGGGTCTCAAGTTGGGCTAGTTGTTGGTTGGCCATTCCCTCAGTCTCTGCTCCCTTCCCCCATGCCTGCATTACTTGTAGACAGGATAAATTTTGGGTTGAAAGTTTTGTAGGTGGGTTGGTGTCTCCATTGCTCTACTGGGGTTCCTGCCTGGCCTCTTCAGGTTCCATATCTCCAATGTAGTGAGTCACAGCTAAGGTCACCCCCATTGATTCTTGGGTGCCTCCTTTATCCCAGGTCTTGGTGATGCCTGAAACCTCCTCACCCCTGCAAGTTGCAGATTTCCACTCATTTTCATGGCCATCTAGCCATCTCTCCTGTGACTTCCACACAACTGATCCTCAACCCCCATTCCTCCCCATTCTCCTCCGTCACAGCTCCTTCCCTCCATCTGCCCCTTAAGACTATTTTGTTCCCCATTCTAAGTGGGATTCAAGTTTCCTTGCTTGGGCCTTCCTCTTGTTTAGCTTCTTTGGGTCTGTGGAGTGTAGCGTTGGTACCTGTAGTTTATGGCTAATATCCACTTATAACTGAGTACATGCTGTGCATGTGCTTTGGGGACTGGATTTTCTCACTGAAGATGATATTCTCAAGTTCTATCTATTTGCCTGCAAAATTCACAATGTCTTGTTTTTTAATATTTAGTATCCCATTGTGGAGATGTACCACATTTTTCTGTATCTATTCTTCAGTTGAACAGACATCTGAGTTGTTTCCAGCTTCTGGCTATTATGAATAAAGTTGCTGTGAGCATAGTTGAGCAAGTGTTTTTTCAAAGTTAGACACCAACAACCCAAATAGTCCAACTTAAAAATGGGGTACAGAACTAAACAGAGAGTTCTCAATAAAGGAATCTTGAATGACTGAGAAACACTTAGAGAAATGTTCAAAGTCCTTAGTCATCAGGGAAATGCAAATCAAAATAACTATGAGGTTCTATTTTACACTCATCAGAATGACTAAGATCAAAAACTCAAGAGATAGCACATGTTGGCAAGGATGTGGAGCAAGGGAAGCATTCCTCCATTGCTGGTGAGGGAAAAAACCTGTACAACCTCTTTGGAAATCGATTTGGTGTTTTTTCAGAAAACTGGGAATAGTTCTGCCATTCCTGGGCATATACCCCAAAGAGACAAATTCTTTTCTTTTATTTTGTTTTGGTAGATATTTACTTTATTTACATTTCAAATATTGTCCCCTTTCCTGGCTTCCCCTCTGAAACCCCCTATCCCCTCCCCCTCCCTCTGCTCACCAACCCACCCACTCCTGCTTCCTGACCCTGGCATTCTTGTACACTGGGGCATAGGGCCTTCACAGGACCAAGGACCTCTCCTCCCTTTGATGACAGACTAGGCCATCCTCTGCTACATATGCGAGTCCCACCATGTGTACTCTTTGGTTGATGATTTAGTCCCTGGGAACTCTGGGGATACTGGTTAGTTGATATTGTTGTTCCTCCTATGGAACTGCTAACCCTTTCAGCTCCTTGGGACCTTTCTCTAGCTCCTTCATTGGGGACCCTGTGCTCAGTCCAATGGTAGGCTGAGAGCATCCACCTCTGAATATGTCAATCACTGGTGGAGTCTCTCAGGAGACAGCTATAACTGGCTTCTGTCAGCAAGCACTTGTTGGCATCCACAATAGTGTCTGGGTTTGGTGGTTGTATATGGAATGGATCCCCAGGTGGGGCAGTCTCTGGATGGCCTTTTCTTCAGTCTTTGCTCCACACTTTGTCTCTGTAACTCCTTCCATGGGTATTTTGTTCCCTCTTCTAAGAAGGATCAAGTATCCACACGTTGGTCTTCCTTCTTCTTGAGTTTCATGTGTTTCATGAATTCTTGGGTATTCCAAACTTCTGGGCTAATATCCACTTATCAGTGAGTGTATACCATGTGTGTTCTTTTGTGATTGGGTTACCTCACTCTAGTTCTATCCATTTGCCTAAGAATTTCACAAATTTATTGTTTTTAATAGTTGAGTAGTAGTGTAAATGTACCACATTTTCTATATCCATTCATCTGTTGAGGGACATCTGGGTTCTTTCCAGCTCCTGGCTATTATAAATCAGGCTGCTATGAACATAGTGGAGCATGTGTCCTTATTACATGTTGGAGCATCTTCTGGGTATATGCCCAGGAGTGGTATAGCTGTACTATGTCCAATATTCTGAGGAACTGCCACACTGACTTTCAGAGTGGCTGTACCAGCTTGCAATCCCACCTGCAATGGAGGAGTGTTCCTCTTTCTTCTCAACCTCACCAGCATCTGAGTTTTTGACCTTAGCCATTCTGACTGGTGTGAGGTGGAATCTCAGGGTTGTTTTAATTTGCATTTTTCTGATGACTAAGGATGAGGGAACAGACCTGGGGGCTGTCATGGCTGCCCCAAGCCTTTCCCCCAGCTCTGTGGGCCACCGCTCATCTGTCACTTGAGAGCCCGACTTCTGATCTCTCTAGCCTGTGGTGGGGACCAGATCCAGAGAGCTCTTCAGAGCTACAAGGCGGGGATGTTTTTATCCTGACTTCTTTTATAGGTCGCAGACTAGAAACTTGTACCAAGAGAACACAGTTAGGTGCTTCTTTCCAGCCGCCCGTTCATGTGTCTAGGCGCAGGGTGTGAGCGAGATGTTCAGTCAGTGTTTAAAGCATTTGAAGTGAAAATTCGGTAAGCCTCTCGTGTAGCAGCCTGTTAATCAAGGCTTTATTAAGAAGCATCCATGTGCATACACAGTGCGTATAATCCCAGGAAATTGTACACGTCTAAAGTAGCTTCTCGGGAAAGCCTGAATGGTGCTTACTTTAAGGCTTATTTATTCAACAAATGCTAAGCAGCTCCCGTGTGTCAGGCATCAGTGAACAAGGCTGGCAGAGCTGTTTTCAGGGCAGGGCCTGCTACTTTGCTATTAGGAGGAGATGGCAAATGAATCAACAATGTAATTTAAGAATACGATACTTCACTATCATTAAATTTTGTGTCTATTGGGCTATACCAGGGGCATATATGGTACTAACTGCAAGCAAAATGTTGGATAATCGAATATGTTTTCCTTCATTATGTCAGATAATATGGTTTATAATTCAGCCACCCAATGTGCTGCTAAGTGGCTCTGTTACAAAAAAATTAAAATCCAGCCTTACGAAGAGATCCAAGTTAGACCTGCTAGGAACTATGTCTGAAGACAGGATAATGCGTAAAGGAGTCTAGCCTCCAGATGCAGGGATGTCGCCAACCTGTGTGACTCTCAGAGAAGGCACCAATCAGGTCCAGAGCTCAGAGATGAGGTGAGGTCAGATGTTCCAGGTCTTAGAAGTGTGAGAACCTGAGTCTGGTTCTAAATTTGCATGTGTGTGTCTCTCATCTGGTCATTTACTTTGGAGGAATGCTATAGGGGGGGTGTGGTCTATTTTATGTCAAGAAGTGTAATGTTTAGCTTGGGGTCCTTTAATTAGCTGTTAACTCCACTCAGAGGGGTGGTAGGAACTAAAATCGAGGTTCTTAGTTATTAGCAGGTGGCACAGCCTGAGAGTAGCTAGGTGATCAGCCCCAGGAGTACTCTGCTCTCTCATTCCCAGACCAGAGTTGCCTCAGACAGCAAGGGAAGTCCCTCTCTTTTCCCAGGTGAGTTTCCCAGGCTTCTGCAGCTATGCACTCTCTGAACCCAACCAGCAGGAAGTTTTGGAATCCTGTTTAATTCCATTGCAAGGACTCCTGCCTTTCTGTGGTCTCTGTGTTCTTAGTCAAAGAGGCAGCTCTGGGGTATTTAAAATAACTGTCACAGTGTGGCTAGAAACATCTCCCTACATCTGAGGCAGGAGCTCAAAGCTTGTGGCTTATCCTTTTATTTTCTTAAGATTTATTTATTTATATATTTGAATACACCTTAGCTGTCTTCAGACACACCAGAAGAGGGCATTGGATTCCACTAGAGATGTTTGTGAACCACCATGTGGTCTCTGGGAATTGAACTCAGAACCTCTGGAAGAGCAGTGAGTGCTCTTAACCTCTGAGCCATCTCTCCAGCCCTTGTTTATCTTACTAAAGAATGCTGATCTCTTCTCCTTTCTTCCAATGTTTTGGTTCCCAGTTTATGGTTTGATTTGAGGGTGCAGGGTTGGTCCAGAGGAACATTAAGACATCTGAGTTTGCAGTAATAGCTCAGAAGAGAAAGAGAGGTAGGGGATCGGAATGACTGGAGACAGTGAAGTTTCTGAATTTCATCCAGGAGAAAATTAATTTGAAAGTCTTAGGCAACCGTTTTTAGTTCTTGAGACAAATATAATTTATAATTTAAACCTTTTGACACCAGTGGCATTTTTAGGCTCAGTAAGGAAGCTAAATGGCAAAGCAGTTAAGTGGAGATCTGGGAATTTAAACCAGCTATTAATAGTTGATCTAAGATTATGGGTATTTATGATGGATGGCAGCTATTGGAATAAATATGAAATTGATTTATTATCCAGTTCTATGAATCTCTTGGTGCTTACCTCCTGAGAATTTCTGAAGGTTTGGAACACTAGCTTTCAACCTTCCTAATGCTGTGACCCTTTAATAATAGTTCCTCATGTTGGGGTGACCCCCCCCAGCCATAAATTTATTTTGTTGCTACTTGTACTGGCTGGTTTTGTGTATCAGCTTGACACAGGCTAGAGTTATCACAGAGAAAGGAGCTTCAGTTAGGGAAATGTCTCCATGAGATCCAGCTGTGGGGCATTTTCTCAATTAGTGATCAAGTGGGGAGGGCCCCTTGTGGGTGGTGCCATCCCTGGGCTGGTAGTCTTGGGTTCTATAAGAAAGCAGGCTGAGAAATTCAGGGGAAGCAAGCCAGTAAGAAACAGCTTTCCATGGCCTCTGAATCAGCTTCTGCTTCCTGCCCTACTTGAGTTCCAATCCTGACATCCTTTGGCGGTCAACACCAATGTGGAAATGCAAGCTGAATAAACCCTTTCCTCCCCAACTTGCTTCTTGGTCATGATGTTTGTGCAGGAATAGAAAACCTGACTAAGACACTACTTCATAACTGTAATGTTGCTACTGTTATGAATCATAATATAAATATCTGATATGCTGGATATATGATATGTGGCCCCTATGAAAGTGTCATTTGACTCCCAAAAGGGTCATAGGCCCCAGGTTGAGAACCGTTGATAGATGACCACTAGTAATGGAGATGGGGAGGGGTGGTTTGTCTGATTTTCCCTTTCACAGTTAATATTGTGTGTACTTGAGAGTGCTTTTGTATTTCTTTTGAGATCTTTGCAAAGCAGTGAGTCCAGTGTATTCAGAGAAGTGGATGGGACAGGCTGTCGTGGTCAAGTTCAGAAAAGACATTAGTGGGATACCCTAGATCCAGCGTCTCCCGTCTTTACCAGCCTTTCCGTTGCACAAACATCACTCTGGAATCCTTTTTCTTTTACCATGAGTCATATTTGAACATTTTCGAATAATATATATTGATGATTAAAGTTTTGAAGATTTAAAGATGGTAATGAAATTACAGCATTTAAAAGTAAAAGTGGTATTTTAACATTATAAATTGAGCCTTCTTAATGAGGTGGCTACTTGGCTGTGATTGTTACCTGTACAGTTGTTGGTTTTTTTTTTACCATGGTTTTATTTCAGCCAGAATAAATGGAATGTAGTGAGTGTCAGCGTTTATCCTCCAAACACTCCTGTGGCTTCAGGAGTAGCCAAAATGATAGCTTTTGAGATATACAATTAAATAATAAAAATAATCAGTAGATCTGGGTGTGGGGGTGCATGTTTTAATCCCAGCATTTGAGAGGCAGAGGCTGGTGGATCACTGAGTTTAAGTCCAGCCTGGTCTACAGAGTGAGTTCCAGGACAGCCAGGGCTATTCTGAGAAACCCTGTCTTGAAAAACAAGCAAGCAAGCAAACAAACAAACAAACAAACACAGTTCCGTTTTAGAATAGCAATCTGTAAAAAGATATTTCCCAGAGCCATGAATGCTACTGAAGAAAGATATTTGTGTCTCTCTGATCCCCAATTTTTAGAGTGGTATTTTATCTAGAAGGTTCTACCAGATATGTTGTCAGTTATGCGAGGCTTTTTAACTACCTTTCCTCACTGCCTTCTTTACACACATGGGGGACAAAAATGATTCCTTTTTATTAGTAATCTCGCAAACCTCTGTGACTAAGTAACAATGCTTTCAGTAGGCATCTGCTCCTGCCTGAATCAACTCCATGCTCCTATCTGTCTGTAACTGTCAAGAAAATGAAAGGCAGATACCAAAGGCGCAGAAGCGTCTGAGGACACAGATGTCAGGAGTCATCCGGGTGGCTTCCGTGGCCTCCTTCAGCATGTTCATGTCAGGTTGTCTTACTTTTGCATTAGTGATTAGCTGGGGACCAGCATTTCAGATGGTTGTCACTGGCCCGGGAGGCAGTTGTCCCAGAATCTGCAGCTTCTTCCTAGATAGCGCTGGAGTCTGTAAGCAGAGGACCCTGCTTCTCTGGAGGCAGAAGCCTGTGCTGACTTCTGGCAGCTTTGGATTTTCTACTGTAGGGTTACTTCCCAGGCCAGAAATTTGCATCAAAGGCCCAAGAAAAATACATCCAAAAATAAACATGAAAGCCAAGACTTCATGCCAGGAACTCCAGCCACACACATCCTGTTGGCTGGCTCCCTTGTCTCTCTTCTCACAGCTCTGATTCTTTTAGACCAAGAGGAAGCCTGCTCCAATGACTCGGACCTGATGCCGGTACAAAGGTCTCACTCCTCAGTCCTCAAGTGTCTCCACGGAGTGACAAAAGTTATTCAGGTCCAGAAAGGAAAGGAGTGAAGTTGTTAGAAACTAACAGACATTTAAAAAAAAAAAAAAGGGAAGTCTTTTGCTACCTGGGACTGGCCAAGCTTTCCTGGAGAGCCTTCAGTACTGCTTCCTCCCTGGGGACGCAGAGGCTATCTGTCGGATTTGAATAGGGACCTGTCACTGATGTACACTGTGCTGTTCAGATAAAGGCTGGCTGCTTACTGGATGTCTGAGAACTTCCCGCAACGGACGCATGCTCTACGAGGTCAGAAGGGTCTTTGGTTCTTTGGTGAAGGGTGGGAGACTGGGGAAAGAGTATGTGTCACGGCTTTGGTTTGGCTAGAGGAATCACACTCCAGAATGTTCCTGGCTTTTCTGATTATGTTCTCTCAGAGCTCGCCATGTACCAAGGCACTGCCATAATTTTATTTCATCCTTGTGGTGTCTGTGTTGGGGGATGGGGAAGAGTAGCAGTTCATCTTCTTTTCTGACGGCAACATGATTTTTAGTACGTTTCCTGAGGATGCAGGTCATATGTAGGCAGAATTACGCTGAGGACATCAATACGATAGATAGATAGATAGATAGATAGATAGATAGATAGATGCTTATCCTGTGATATATTTGAATGACACACATTAAAAAACAAACCTGGGTAAGGAAGCAGATGGAGGCTGTTGGTGTTGCTTTCTCTGGATGCCTGGTAGCTCTCAGATTTGAATTCTTTAGAGTTTATGGGAGTCCTGTTACATTATCGATCGCTGGAAGTCCTACCAGCCCCGTCCCCATCCCCGTCCCTGTCCCTGTCCCTGTCCCTGTCCCTGTCCCCACTGCGATCCCACTGTTTCACAGAAGTTTCTCAGGGGATCTGAACAGATTAAGGCTCAACTGGCAGGCGCTAGGCAAACCCAGCCGCTGCTCTGTACGCCAGTAGGCAGGGCGCTGTAACCAACCAGCAGCCACCCCTCCTAGTCTTGGCTCCTGCAGATGCTCATTTGGACAATGCACAGCTCTCCTTGGGTCTTTTAGAGTTACGCTAGACATTTTGAACCGCTTCTTAACTGATCTGCTTCTGTGTTGTTGATACCCCTCCTAGCCTGTTTCCTGAGAGCAGACCTCCCGGTGGCCCTCCACTGTCACTCAGCTAAACCCCAGGACCGTGTGCCCTTCTAAATAGCTATCAACTCCTTTCTAAGAAGGGACTGTAACACACGCAACAAACACACTTTCTTCCCACCACGTGGAGTTGCAGAACACACTCCAGCTTTTTCTGTGGCATACAGTGTTGTAAAAACAGAAAAACTCGAACATCAACACAGGATGCTCGGAAGAAGACAAAACCAAAAAGGACTCGGAGAAAGTGTGCTGAAGGTCACAGAGGAACCCAGGAGACTGATCTCCGCCCAGGGTCTCATTTCATACAAGACTCTGCTTGTGGAATCTTGTGTGGCTAAGTAGGTAGTTTCTCAGCCTCCCCTGAAGCATTGGGGCCGGTTAACCAAATGACAGCCTTGGAGGCTGTCTTGTGCCAGGGAGAGGGCAGGTTCCTTCCCCTGAGGTCGCATCTCTGCACTTGCGTTTTTCTCCCCTGTAGGGCCACTGGGCCTCTCAGGGATCTCATGGAGGGGTCATGTGCTGTGTTTCCAAACACTAGCTTTTGTTTTCTGTTTGGGGCCAGTCATGATCTGGAGAAATCGACTCTGAAGTTTAATGGTCCCTCAGGCAAAAGCAGTTCTAGCTGGGAAAATGTTAAGAACTTGAGTCTTCCAGAAGGAACTCGTGGTGAGGACTAGAGGGTTTGTTAAGCTCATTATGTGGAGAAAAACCTTGGTCATATGATCATCTTACTTCCCCGGGGTCCAGATTCCACAGCAGGCTGGGGGCACCTGGGTGGAGAACATCTGACATCCAGGAAGATTGCAGGAAACTGATTCACAGTGCTGGCCTCTGAGTTCCGGAAGTCTTGCCCCAGCTGACCTTTGTGACCTCAGTGTTTAGAGCAGTCTAGCCCAAACCAGTAAATGTTAGATAGATCTTCCAAGGCCATTCATGTGATCCAGTGGTCTGGCCCGAAATGCTGATTTATTCTTGACTTAACCCAGCATTGCTGGGTGAGTTTCTTTCTGCAGAGGTCTTTCCCCACCTGGCCCCCTCACTGTGACAGTAATCTTTCGACTTCCATTCCGGGGCACTGACTGGAGTAGGTCAGTGTTGCTAGTCTATTACCTACTTGTGTGCTACTTGTTAAAAAAACTTTAGTGTTCCTTCCCGTTCGGTTTGCAAATGAAAGAAGACAGAACCACAAATGATATGGATGGAGAGAATAAAATATAAGCCAAGGGGATGCAGTTTATCAAAATATATTATTTGGAAGGGAAAAGGAATTCTTGGTATCTCTCTGGGTCCACATTAAAATCATCAGGGGAGCTTAAAAATAAAAATTCCCATGCCTGTGCCTGCCCTGGACTAAAAAAATCTGAAACTGTAAAAAAGGTAGGCCCAATCCTGTAGCCTCTTAAAGTGTCCTCAGTGGGACTCCAGGCAGCCCTGCCTTCGTGCAGAGGGCTTTGCCAGTTGGTCATGCTTCTCTGCTCATTTCAGAGCGCACATGGCTGGTGTGCTGGCCCAGGGCTTATGCCCTGTGAATGTTCTCTGTTGCTCTGTTAGATCTCCTAGTGTCGTTTATCCTTCCCACACAGACATGCTACTTTCAAAGTCCGCCAGACTGAAATGATAGCGGTGATCAGTAGTGGAAATGTGGGGGGCTATTTATGAATTATAGGTGCCTATGTGCTGTGGTTATTAAATATGTGAAAGTAAGGTCTTCCTGTTTCCCCCACCCATGACCTCACATTCTCTTGGATGTCAGCGTGGTGATGTCTGCAGTGCTGGTTCACATAGGAATTCCTGGGGACCGTGGTGTCCCTGTGAGAGAAAAGGAAGGGACCCAAGCTATGTCTAGTGGTGTCCCAGTGAGAGAAAAGGAAGGGACCCAAGCTATGTCTAGTGATACTGTAGAGAGCTTAGGGTTTATGTGTCTTCTGAGAATACTTAGATGTTTCGACTGTCCCTGGTCTATAGTTTGAGAATGACTTCTTTAGGAAACATTGCTGGAAAAACAATTTAACAATATTAATTTGAAAAGTGTGCAAACTTCTAACTCTTGATAAATCTGATTATGTTTTATTCTTTGCTATGTTCTCTTCCACAATGCTATATTCTGGCCCAGCTGCATTTTTTTTCAATGACTTTTATTCTGCCACCGAAACCATCTCTTTGGCCAACATGACTATAATACATACAAATGTCTGTGTATGTGTGCGTATGTGTATGCATGTGTGTGTGTATGTGTGTGTAAGTTTGTATGTATATATATATATATATATATATATATATATATATATATATGTGTGTGTGTGTGTGTGTGTGTGTGTGTGTGTGTGTGTGTGTGTATGTGTATGTATGTGTGTGTGTGAGAGAGTGTATCTGTATATGTGTGAGTATATGGATTACTACTGAAAAAAATCATTCTTTGGCTGTTAGAAGGGCCAGACGTTCTTATTTATCTCTTTACTGTCTATATTGTCTTTCTTTTCATACTATTCGTACATACATTTAATTTTACTTAACAATTCATATAAATGCTTTATTTGATCGAGACATTTATGCTTATTAATTATTAATGCACTTTTTATTTGCAAATATGTTTGACCTCTATTCAAAATATTTTATGGAAATTCATTTAAAATCCATTAAATTCACTGTAAACCTGGCTCTGATGTGGTTTTAAAAATCTTGTTTTGAAAGCCACCATCTTTCTTCCATTCCTAGAAGGTTTGAAAAGTCACATGATGTCAGTGTAGTTAGTAATAGTGGTAATGAATTGGATGAAGTTTAAAAAAACCTTCTATTGTTTCAAAGCTCTCAAAGGTGTTTACTATTAAATGTTCTAAGAGCCTCCCTCACCCCTGAGTTTTAGGAAGTATTTTAAAGAAGGCAGAGCTCCTTTAGACAGAGGTCCCTGGGAGCAGGGTACCAGGCGAGCTCTGGTTCAGTTAATAAGGCTACAGGATGAAGGCACAGGGTGAGCAGGAGCTGAGAGGGAACCAATCAGCCCAGTTTTGCAGGTGCCTCAACATTTCAAATCAGATCCTTACTACGGTCTCTACAAGGGCTGCTCCAAGGATCTGATTTTCTCAAAAATCCCAAACAAAATCCAACTTGTTTTTCTGCACCACCAAGTAGAGGTGAAAAGCAGCTGGTCTGAACTGGAAACACAGAAGTAATACCACTGAAGTAAAAGAACTCCAACAGCTGCTAGCTAGAACATTCCCTCTTGCCTCTTCTTGCCCCTGGGGTCAACTTGCTGTGGGCAGAAGACACCTCAAAAATGTATCTTTTAGTCTTGCTGTGGTCACTATATCATTGCTGGATTTAGACGTCACAGCATGTACCTTAACAAGCCCATTAAAAGAGCCAACTTAATGGTAAAAAGTCAATGTGGCCACACTGGGAAGAGGGACAGAAAGTTCTAGTGGCCCCTTCAACCTGACTCCCCCCACTCTCCCCTACCATCCTCATCTCTGCCCTCCATCCTCAACTCCCTGCCTCCCCCCAACCTCCACCCTCACTCCCTCTCCACCTGCCAACTCAAGTGCACCTGTGTTTTAAAATTTAAATATCAAAAAATTTAAATCTGTATATCCTCAGAAAAAAAAAAGAAAACATTTTTCTTTCCCCATCTTTGCTACTGATACTTCTGCCCCTGCTCCTCCTCGGCCCCTCTTGCCCCTCCTCCCCTACCCATTCCCTCTTCTTTTCGGCATACCAGGACCTCTGGCATGGCAGGCAGGTTCTGTTCCACTGAGCCACACTCTCAGCCCTCCAGCTGGTTTTTGTTGTTGTTGTTTTGTTTTTTCAAAATTTTCTCTGATCTCCAGGCTCTTTTTTATTTATTTATTATTATATCTAATTACACTGTAGCTGTCTTCAGACAGCACCAGAAGAGGGCATCAGATCTCATTACGGATGATAGTGAGCCACCATATGGTTGCTGAGATTTGAACTCAGGACCTTCAGAAGAGCAGTCAGTGAGCCATCTCTCCAGCCCCAGTTGTTTCTTATAACCCTCTGTGCGGACCATCTTTTAGGATCTACACCAATATTTTCTTAAGATTTCTTTTCCAAACCTTGGTGCGATGGTCTCTGCTCATCTCTTCCACTTCTCTAGCGTTTGGGTTTCTATCTGGTGTCTGTGCTTGATGGAGGAAAGCTGGGTGGAGGTCCGGGTTCTGACTTGTCCTCATGTCATACTTTCCTTCCCACACATCTTATTAGTAAATATTTCAGGTACATAATGGATAACATTCTTAATAAGATGATGATTAGCAAGTGATAAGTGATAACTTAAAGTTCTCTGGCAAAGCCATGATCATAGCTGCCAATCAGTGCCTGGTGGTCTCAAGAGCTGCCACCTTGTGCTTCCAACACATTTAAAAAGAAAAATTGTAGCTCAGTTGGACCTTGATCCTTAATTCTCTTTTATTTGTTGCTTTAGACTTTCTTCTTCATCTGAATCCCTCCCCAGACTTTATCTGAAAAACTAAACTCCTCTTCATCTTTTCAACTTTTTATTCAAACATTCAGGAAAAAGAAATAAGAAAAGAGAGAGAAGAGAGAAGAAAAGAGATCTGTCAGTCTCCTCTGGTACTACGTGTATGGATTCAGCCGACCATAGCAATAGAATATAGGGGTCCTGAAATGATGCAGCCTAGGGATCTGGATTGGGTTCCTTTTCTCTGCCAGTTAAAGAATGAAAAGGCAGGGAAGATCTGAAGCACAGCAGGTGACAGAGGTGAAGCCCTGAGCGCTGTGCACTGCAGACGGGATCCCAAGTTGAAGGGAAGCTGTCACTGAGGGTGAGAGGACACACACCTGCCACCATCGCTCAGAGAAAAGACACTCTGCAGAGTAGATGAGGACCCTCAAGGCCAAAAATCCAGCATCATCTTGAGGGCTAGGGGCCTTGAATTCACACTGTAGCCCAGGCAGGCCTTGAACTAGTGATCCTTCTGCTTCTGCCTTCCAAGCAGCTGGGCTTACAAGCCTGGCTGTATCAAGTCTTTATAATTGGTGCCTTCTGCTCGATGTGGGTTTCTGCTGATACTGGCCAGGCAGGAGTTCATTATCTGCATTCTATCCAAGGTCACAGAGGCCCCAACTCTCCACATCACTTTACACCCTGTCTTTTCCCAGGACTTCTCTGGTAGAAGTTAAGCCTCTGAGAGTTTTCCTCTCTTACTTTAGGGCTGGTCACCTTGAAGACGGATAGGATGGTTCATTGGTCTGCAACTGTTGTGTGACATGTCCTCATGTGGCCTTGAACTTGTTGGGCCAGTCCACCAGCAGGGGGCCTGCTGGTGGGAGACAAGAGCTAGGATGCTATTGCCTCAGTTACCAAGGTTGAAACGTTGGCTACCTTGTTAGCTAGCCATGGTGCATTTCCCTACTTGTCTGTCCACCAGGGAGTCTGTCTTACTCCTAGCCTCTCAGTGGGTTAAAATATTTTAAATAAACTGTGTCCAGAACAGGTACAGACTTTCCCGTCATTGTTTTGTAAACAGGACAGTGTAATAACTAGTTAGGAATAATTTACATTGTGGTAGCTACTAGAAGTAATGTAGACTTGATTTAAAGTTAGGCATGGGGGATCAGGCCTGTAATCCAAGGATTTAGGAGGTGGATTTAGTAATTTAGTAATCTTGACATTAAAGTTAGGTTGGGCTATGTAGCAAGACCCTAGCTAAAACAAACAAACAAACAAAACCAAAGCAAAAGCAAAAAGCAAAAGTATTTGAGAGGTTGTGCATAGGATTTTGCAAACACTACATGTATGCAAGAGATGAGTTTCTGTGGATTTTACCGTTTGAGATGGGTCATAATGTCCAAGGGATGACTGTAATGTTGGCCACTTGGAAGCTATTGCAGGCATCTTGACAGTTTGCTCCTTATATTTCAGGTTGACTTTCCCCTACTTCTCATCCTAATTCATCCCTTTGTAATCAGTTATGTGCCTCAGAGACAGCCCTGTATAAGGACTGGGAAGTTTTGTTACAGTTTTCATAACAATTTTTTTTCAAATTGTGTGTGTGTGTGTATGTATGTATGTATGTATGTATGTATGTATGTATGTATGTGTGTTTGTCTCCATATATGTGTGTCACACACGTGTCTGTACCCACAGAGGTCAGTAGAGGGTGTCAGATGTCCTGGAAATGTGGCTGTGAGTCACTACATGGGAACTGGGAACCCAATCAGGTCCTCTGCAAGAGCAAGTGCTCTTCACCACTGAGCCATCTCTCCAGCCTCCAACAGTGTAGGTTTTGAAATCTTCCCATCTCTAGTGATAGTCTTTTAGAGAACCATGGGCTTGCTGGCTGAGCAAAGCACCTAACAGGCTCAGGAGTGTGACCAGTCTTTCCTGCAGCCTCCCCCGCGTCTCCCTGGCTGCCTTCCCTGATTCTGTGCTTCCTCCTCAACTCCCTTGTCTTCTTCTGTCTCAAGAAGCAGTCCAAATGCCATTTCCTCTGACACTCTCCTCAGGTCCTGTGGATAAGATTGGTGGCATAGGGAGGAATGACATGGACTCCTGCATGTACTGCCTCTTGGAGGTTTATTTTTAAAATGAAATATAAGATGTGAGTGAAGCTTTCACCTGTGAATAAGTAAGCCACGTGATCAGAAAGCATCTTAAATAAGACAGGTTGCTATGGAAGCTAAGACGTGCTCAGAGGATGGGGATCAGGAAAGCCAATGCCTGCCATTGCTCAAATTCAAGGAAGACGAAGGTCCCTTAAACCTGTCAAGAAGGCTAAAGGGTCCTGAGCCCAGGAAGCCTGGAGCAAGAGGTCAAATGTGGCCACAAACCTGATCTACAAAAGGCACCACAACTTTGTCTAGGCACTCTGGAGCCCACCTGCCACCGAACCCAGGGCTCACATGTCACACAGAAACTCTACTGCTGAGCTATATATAGCCTTTCACTTGTGTTTTATGTTTTAAAACTTTGAGACATTGTCTTTCTTGACCATTGTGGCCTTGAATTCACACTGTAGCCCAAGCAGGCCTTGAACTAGTGATCCTTCTGTTTCTGCCTTCCAAGCAGCTGGGCTTACAAGCCTGGCTGTATCAAGTCTTTATAATTGGTGCCTTCTGCTCGATGTGGGTTTCTGCTGATACTGGCCAGGCAGGAGTTCATTATCTGCATTCTATCCAAGGTCACAGAGGCCCCCCAACTCTCCACATCACTTTACACCCTGTCTTTTCCCGGGACTTCTCTGGTAGAAGACAGATGAGCCTCTGAGGAAGAATCCCACAGAGGAGTGATCAGGGAGGAGTGATCAGGGAGGAGTGATCAGGGAGGAGTGATCAGGGAGGAGTGATCAGCGAGGAGTGATCAGGGAGGAGTGATCAGGGAGGAGTGATCAGCGAGGAGTGATCAGCGAGGAGTGATCAGGGAGGAGTGATCAGGGAGGAGTGATCAGCGAGGAGTGATCAGTCTCGGGCCAGATCTGATTCAAGAACACTGTGGTCATTTGGATCTTACGTTTGCACAGTGTGTCTCTGTGAATAGCAAAGAATTAACAGTAACAGATGGATTTGATCTGCTACATCTGACCTCTGGAGATATTCTTTTTTTTTTAAAGGCATAAGAATAAAATAGTTTATTAAAGGACTGGTACATACAAGGCATCTGTTCTCAAGTACTTCAAAACAATAGCAATACTAGATTGTAGTTAACTTCTTTGTATATAAAAGATGTGCAGAAAAAAACATGCCTTATCAGTTTCTATTTACTGGGTATGGCTATAGGTGACCTCTATGAAAATGAGCTGCACAGCGTCACAGAGTGTAGGTAAGTTCACTCAACATTCATCTCTCAGACTGCTACTGAAACATTTACACCATTGATTAGCTCTAAATAATCAGTAAGACTGAGGCTGGAGTTAGAGTCTCAAGATACAAAACATTTGTTTTTCTAGAACTACCCTTTGATTTCAATAGGTTATATTCCCTCACCAAAATCAAACCTCTTGTTAAAGGAACCACCTACTTTATATTGAGTCTAAACTAATGAGACTACAGTGTTCTTCAGTGTTTTATAACGTTTGCCTCAGCCAGGAACCCTAGGAGATATTCTTATTGTTTAGACATATCAACTCTTTAAGGAGTAGGATTGAAATATTGCCATTTCAGGTATAGGAGCATGGGGAATGAAAATCTTTCAGTTAGCTTAGGAAACAGCCAAGATAAGATTGAAATGTTTTTTTTTTTTTTTTCCAGCCTACTGGAAATGCAAGGACTCACTTCATTCACTGGCAGACAGATTACAACAGGCACTTTTAATTCTGGGATTTATGACCTAGAGGGTGGGACTGGGTTCAGGGCCCAGATGTTTGATCTTTGATATTGCTCTATGTGTACACATCCCCCACCCCCACCCCCGAAAAGTCCTGGAGCCATTATTCTAATCTGACAGGTGTCTGTTGCTGCCCTCCTCAGATTTTTGCAGAATCCAAAGGCTATAGAGTGGATTAAGTAGCTGTAAGAATACAGAAATCACTGAAGTTTAGAATATCCATAGAGAATTTGTGCTGAGAGCAGTGGAGATGAAGAACAAGTTGTCATCAGGCTTCGAAGCTCTGATGTGGGCATTTCACAATGGAAAAGAAAAATAACAAGCAACATTCTTTTAAAAACAACAAACAAAAACAACAACAACTAAAGCTGAAAAGAAAAAAAGATGACAAATAACAACAATTAAACCAGCATAGTATCATTTCATACAGCTCAGTCTGGCCTGGAACTCAGTCTTCCTGCCTCAGACTACCGAGTGCTGGATTGCCGATGCGTACCATGCTGGCTGCTCAAAATGACTTTTGGAGAGGAAATGAAATTATTAGAAAACAACAACAACAACAACAACAAAACCAAACAAACAAATAAAAGCAAACTTCCAGAGATCAGCACAAAGACATGAAAGTTTAAAGATGCTCTACTAATGTCCATAATAGAAAAAACATTGAAGTAATTTTAAATGTGTGGATCTAGTATCCCAACGAGTGGGTAAGCTCACAGGAGTATTTTCTACCCAGTTCCAGAAGGACCCATTCAAAGGAGGGTTTTTCAGGATATGAGGTTTCCTATGCCTTCCCCAAGCTTTCCAGTCAATGATGCTAACTGAGCTGACTAGGCAACTTGAGACAATGGCGCTTGAAGACATCAGCCTTGGGCTGGGAAGATGCTCAGAGGGACACTTGCTACAGAAGCATGAAGACCTGAACCCAAATCCCTAGCATCCTAGTATGAGGGTGGGTGTGGCTGCAAGTGTGCCTATATAGCCCCAGCACTGTGAGTGACAGAGGCAGGAGGATTTCGTGTTCTTTCTGTCTGCTAGCCTAGCTCCAGGTTCAGGAAGAGATTCCAACTCAAAAAAAAATAAGTCAGAGGGTGACTATGGAAGACAGAGGGTGACTACAGAACACAGCCAACATTGACCTTTGGCCTCATCGTATGTACATATATTACATGTACCTGTGAACACATATTCACATATAACAAACACACAAAGGTACAGCCATATGTATGAAAAAAAGGAAAAGAAAAAGAAAAAAAAAGCAAAGAAACAAAAAGAAATTAGGTACAACTCCCACACCATTCAAAGCAAGAACTCTGGATTGTTTATTTATCTAGCATTTTGCTGTGTGTGTGTGTGTGTGTGTGTGTGTGTGTGTGTGTGCCTTTGTGCACAGGTACACATATACATTTATAGGCCAAAGGTCTATGTTGGCATCTCTTCAGTTCTCCATTTTATTTTGTGAGAGCAGGTCTGGCACCGAATCTAGAGTGTGTACATCTTTTTCACCAGCTGGCTGCCTCCCTAGTGCTGGGGTTACAGGTGTCCACTGCAGGGCTGGGCTCTTTACGGGAGTCCCAGGACCTGAACTCAGGTCTTCATGTTTATGCAGCAAGGACTTTACCACCGAGTCATCTTCCTGGACCGTGGATTTTTGTTGTTATATTAAAAACCTATTAAGCTCAATGAGCATGTGCCTCTGATACAAAATTTTAAATGTTCAACAAGGTGTGTGAGCAAACCAATGCTTTCCATGGTCCCCACTGCAGTACCATTTTCCCTCCTTGGAGCAACCCCATGACAGGTTTCTAGTTCTGTAATGCAATGCCAGTTTAAAATGCAAATGGAAGTCTTGAACTAAACACTGGGCAGTTAAATGTGCCTGACTCTTCTCAACTTCTTGGAAAGAAAACAAGCTAACCTAAAAAAGGTAAAACTTGGGGGCATTCTGAGATAATACTTTTCACGTAAACCAAACATGACATAAACTCGCAAGGATGTAATTTATTTACTCTTTCTGGTTTACTGTTTTACAAAATCCCTTTACTAAAACCTGCACATCCTACCAAAGTTAATGTTATTGCAAAATGAGACTATGTTACAAATGGAAATTTTGAACCAAGGATGTAAGAATCATTGCTGAATAATTAATTTTAACTTGTAGCTTTCAAGAATTGGTGTTCAATAATATTAAAAGAAGTGAATATGAAAGGGCCTTCCTCCATTGTTTATAGAGATGTCGGTGACTGGAGCCATGAGAAGCACGTTGGCACCATGCTAATCAAGCACCATGAGAAACCCTTTCTGCATTAATATTTTTGCGATATTATGCCTGTAAATAACGTGTCCAGACTGTCTTTACTTCCAGGGTTGAGGTATATGTACCATCAAAGGCAGGCAGCTCTTATGTTGTAGCTGCCCTTGCAGCCATAGCCCTTTGGGGAATAAATATTTATGGTGACAGTGTAGCTGTCAGGACTTGAGATAATCAAATTGAATCCGGGTTTTCAAGTCTGGCGTACTCTCCTTGCTTAATTTCATTGTGCTCACTATGGTTCCCATGCTGTAATGTAAATCAGGCTGAAAAAAAAAAAATGCCCGCAGAAGGGAAAGTGAGCAGGGGTGATCGTGTGAAGCACAGCTTTTGTTTACCAGAATGATTCTTCACTGGATGCCCTTTTTACTCTACAGTTCCCTAGATCTTACTGTTACATTTTTATTTTTAAGAAGCAGATCTAAAAACAGATTTGAATTTAGGAATGATTACTAAGGAAAGGAATAAAGCAGGTGGGTACAAAAAGAATAGTGTGTGTGTGTGTGTGTGTGTGTGTGTGTGTGTGTGTGTGTGTGTGTGTGTGTATACACACAAAGGTAGAATGCATACACACGATATTCTAAATCATATGGACAAGGCCAGTTGCATAATATATTGCACCTCACATAAAATAAATATATGGAGGTTCTTTGTTCTCCCTGGAGTAAAGAAAAATGTCATTAATGGTACTAAAATAAGTCTTTCCCTTTACCCTGCATTCTGTACTTCAGCCCATCATTTTGTTCTTATCTGCTGTTTCATTTTAGTCTAAGTGACGAAAGGTTTAAAACAAAGTGAAATTATTAGCATAAATTTACCATCTCTCTCATTCTGTGCTGCAAGGCCAGTTTAAAATGCAAATGGAAGAATCCTCAACTTGCATGCAGAACCCCTGAAACTACCCTTTGTATTTCTTAGCTTGCACACGCATATGTGTTTTGTTCTTATCAGAATAGTGGGAACTGCACATCAGATGGGTCCAAGCTGTTTGCATTTCGTGTCTCAAGGTCTGTGTGTTCTGCTAACACTTTATCCAGCTTACTGATGAGTGAGGAAGGACGAAGAAAATAGAATTCGTGGTTGCTCGTCTCTCTTTGTCTTTATGCCATTCTCTTAAGTATAAAGGGTTGCTAACAAATGGATGGTCCTAACAATGTGGCAGAATCCCTTTGGCAACATCGTTGCAGTCCTTCAGTGTTCAAAGCCAGGCCAGGTTAGAGTAGAAAACGGAGCCTGTGGGAACTGGCAGGGACTGCATTTGCTTATCAAAGCGGTCCTTGCTCACCTTGTCCCTGCTCTGAGCTATGCGTTGTGAGTTCACCAGAATTCTGGTTTCGTGGGACACTGTGGACTCTCCGTGGAAGGGGATGATGCTAGTGAAGGGTGAGCTCATATTTGTGTGTATTTCCTTGTTCACTTTTCCATGGTGTCAGTGATCTTACTTATATAAGTTCAAAATGGGAATCATGAAGGATTTCAAGATGGGGACATCAGGGCGTCAGTCCAGGTGCCCGGGGTTCTCCTGAACTGGAGTCTGTGCAGCCACGCAGGTTTTATACCCACCATCAGCCCTGGGTGTGGAAATGCTTGAGATGAAAAGTAGATTTCTGGTTTCTCCTTCCTTATGCCTGTTCTGAGTTCCTCTCTCCAGAGGACCGAACGGGACTAGCCTTCACACAAACACTCAGCTACTTGGAAGCTGAATACAGCTGTAGAGATATAAACACACAGAGACCCACATGTACATAGAGACGTACAAACAGAGAGCTCCATGGTGGGATACGGGTGGCCACAAGTTCTTTGCAGCTTTTCCAAGTGAGAGGAAGCAGACTGTTTTTCCAACTCTCCAATCCAGATGGTTCCTAAGACATATTTTAACTGGGGAAAGAACTGTGGAAATGGTTTTTCCTTCGCTCATGGCCTCCAGGAATGTGGTGTTCCTTGTATGTGCGTCTTCACCCCTAGACAAAGGACACCATGCTGTGTAGTGGACATTGCAGCCGTAACAGCCAAGACCCCTGTGAGGTGGATACCTTGAGCACTAACCGGTGATCCATCTTGATGTGTCTAATGAAGGGAGGTACCACCGATACACAAACTTCCTAGGAAGCCCATGAAGCTGTGAGACATGCTTAATCATTGTTCCGGGGTGGCTCGCTGTGATCAATGTACCCACATTAAAAAACATTGAACTGGATACTCCTGCAAGTGGGATTATATTATTCATGTTGTCTGTGTCTGGATTTTTTTTTTAAAGTAGTGCTTACTAGTACAACCCCTTTTTGTAAATCCATGTAGATTCACCATGTTTTGCTGAATTTCCATTGAACAGGCTACTGTAATTTATTTGACCTGTTCTCTTATTATTAGTCACATAATAATAATATTCTTATAACCTCTGCTCCAAATGACATTCTCCAACATGTTTCCCAGTGTATGCTTGTTGAGTAAGTTCATATTTGTGGAATCTATTATATAAAAATTAAAATTTGATATGATGATAATTATAAGCATAAACTATTTTCTACAAAGTATTCACCAATTTACACTCCTTCCAGCAATTTGTGAGTCACCCTGTTTTGCTTTGTCAGTTCAACACGAGTAATTTAAAACTCTGAAAAACATTGAAAAAAGCAAGACTCTGGAAAACTATGCAAGGGAAAAGGGTTTCTAATTGCTATATTGCTTTGTATTCCCCGAGCCTCTAATCTTGACTAAGTCCTTAATAAAATTTAACTCCTAATTAGTTTAAGAAGATAAAAATTAAAAAATTCCATTTCTTCAGCAGTTGTTACTTAGTTTTCCATCTGTGAATGACAAACTTACATCCTTTGTTGGATGGCGTAATGGATTGTAGCTACAGTTTATAAATTCGTGGGAACCCTTTGAAATTCTAGAGAACAGGGATCCTTTGCCAAAAGCATCAAAATATCTCTCCCTAGTTATTGTTAACAATATGTTACGTGGCTGGCTGGAGGGACATTACCTGGCTTACTTTATGACATCGTTTAAGACATTTCATTCATTAATTTCTCCTTTTAATCTCTGTCTTGTGAGCTATATCCCAGTCAGACCTCCCGAAGGGTGCATTGCAAAACTTTTAAAAAGTCATTTTGTTATCTATCACTTCTCCCAGAAATTAATTTATCCATTTAATCTTATTTTTATCCTTTTGCTATTGAGGAGTTGCTACTTCAGGAAACTGATCCCAAATTAGTTAGTAGCTGGATCTCAATTTGTTGGCTGCAAAATGCAGTTCCCAGCAATAATTCAGCCTTATCTATTTGGGAGAAGCCAAAGAGAAAAACAATAACACTTTAAAATGATACCATGTGCTGCTTTTCTTGGCTAGATCGATGGTTTAACAGTGTAGGATGTGGTCTCTCATTCTCTACTGACCGGGTAGGCTCTCACTGTCTGACATGGTTGAAACTGAGGAGCTCCAGACACAGAGACCAGACACGTTCATGTCTGGATCTGACCATTGTGGGGCACTCCATGTATCATCTAGAAAGATAGGATCTAGTCATGTGTGGAAGGTAGCGGAGGCAACCTCAAAAACCCCTCAGGGTAGGTACAGTGCAAAGAGGAGCTATCAAGATGAAGTGACAGGATACAGTCACTTCTTTCTTAGTTATAAACTCAGTTTGGAGTCTATTTGTGGCACGGTGGTATAGGGTGCTGGTAAACAACAGGACAGAGCTAGTGAACGCTTCCTGGAACATTCTGGCAGGTCTGTAACATAAAACATGCTCTAGTAGGTAAGTATGCTTGTTATTGAAATAAAAAAATTAGAAAAACAGAGAGAGGTGGGTGGGGGGAGCGCCCTTTCGGGTGTTCTTAAAGGTGTTGTTATTGCTATGTTTTTTAGAAGATTATATTTTTATTTTATGTATGTAAATGTTTTGTGTGATGTATGTGTATCATGTGTGTGCCTGGTATCCTCAAGGGTCAGAAAATGCTGTCAGATCTCCTGGAACTTGAGTGACAGATGTCTGTGAGCCTCAGTGTGAGGACGGAGAGCCAAACCTGGATCCTCGCGAGAGCACTGGGTGCTCTTCTAAACTGCCGAGCCAGCCTTCTAGCCTCAAAAGGTTGGTTTATAGAAGTAGGAAGCAGTCTCCCTCTAAACATTCAAACACTTCTGAAAGACATAGTTTGAGTTTTCTTTCTTGTCTATTCATCTCATCATCCTTAGGTAAAATATGTATTCTGTTTTCCCAGGGCAGACTACCTGTGGCACCATTACAAACTTGTGTTCATTATATGCTTCAGCCACTCAGTGCCATCTGACACATCTTAGCCATGCTGGTACTTTATCTCAGGGGAAATGGCACCAGCCTGGAACAAACGTCTAGTTTTCCTCTTTTCTCTCTCTCGGGCGCTGTCTTCTATTCTCTCTGTCTCTTGGTCCCTCCCTAGTGTTTCTCTGGTAGAGGCTGGAGAGAGCTACATGGTTCAGCTTTCGAGCATGCTAAGTAAATAAACACTAAAGAAATGAGCTGTGTCTGGTCAGAGCAGTGACCTCTTCCAGGTGTGATGTGCTAGGCAAACACCCTCTTATCTTGGTATCTCAAAGATATATTTGCAGCTTTTAGCTATGTTTGTATCAAGTAGACACATGTAAGTGGTTGCTGGGTGAGCAGTGGGCTGGGAAGTGCTGTAAATCTTTATGAGACACTATTTCTAAATTTTCCACTGCCCTGTACACAGGTCCCATAGTATGGGAGTTTTTTCATGAATAGAGAGGTCACTTTCTAGAAAAAAGCTGTTAGATGGCCTCACTGTTAGATCTACTTGGGCCACAAAATGAGTGAACCTTCTTCCTGCCTCTGTGATAATAAGCTTGAAGTATACAGCTGCATTTCTTTAACTTAAAATAAGAAATAAAACATGGCTTGTAGGGTTGTAGAGTGTCTTGAGTATCCAGCACATAGATCCTCAGTAAGTGAAAACAACTTTGTATATCCACAAGTTGACAGTCATAGAAGCTCTCATTACTGACGATGGTCTTAAACTTGGTTATGTAGTGAGGCTGGCTTTTAACTCGTGATCTTACTCCCTCCCCACTTCCCAAGTGCTGACATTACAGGCTTCTGCCACTATGCCTGCTCATAAGCTGACATTAGTTTGGATGGTTTCTAAATATAAACCATGAGAATTCATGCTCAATGCATGTGATAAGAACATCTCATATCTTCATGACACATAAAAAACTTAATTACAAATTGCCCAAACAACTTAATTACAAATTGTCCAAACACACCATTTTCAAGTTAAAAAAAAATAAAATCTCTTAATCATTCCTACTTCCAGTTCAGAACTCAGATTCCGAGTAGCAGTGCCAGAGTGAGGTCGTGAGAGAACAAAGACTAGTCAATATTTCACTTCTCAGCGGTGCTCAGCTCGAGTGTGAGTCCAAGCTCCTGTGAGATTGAGCCTGACTTTCCAAACTCCTGACCCCTCCCCGCATCTGAACAACCTCCCAGATCCGCAAAGTGTAGCCGAGGTAACTCCTCACCATTTGAATTGCAAATTTATTTTCAGCCCCTAAAAGATGTCACATCTTGATATAGATTCAGGCTTCTTTCTGAAAATGCTAATTTATTAAACATGGCAGTCTTGGCCACGAAGATCTTCACAGTCACTTTCTTTTGAGTGCCAAAGCTGTTCTCATGTGTGGGCATGCGTGCCTGCACCGAGACATACAAGACACGCCCACACTGCCCACACACATCAGTCTATGCCACGGAGTCTCACTTCCAAAGGAAAAGCCTAGACAAGCATGGAGGGTGCGGCCGGTCTTAGGTCTGTGGGCTGCGACCACCAGGTGTCAGCTGGTGGGTCAGAGCAAGGCTCTTGGTCGCCTTCCTTTCTCATGGCGTGACTAAATGTGCTCTCCTTGGGTGTTCCCTGACAGATGGGAATAATAATAACACTACTTGGGTAAGAAGTGCATTGTCCCGAGGCGCGGCATCCTTTTGACTTCCTGCTTCAAATGAAGCACTTCCTGCTTTCCAGCTGAGGGATGAGTCACGTGAAAAGACTGTAGGACGTGACACAGGGGCCCCGTCAGCCTGTAATTATTTAGACGGCATAGGCGATAAATCTGTTTTTGGCACGCTGCCCATCCAGGTAAAGCTAGAATATACCAGCAGGACTAGAAATAGCTGGTGGCTAGCGTCTTATTCCTTTTGTCATCTCTTACTTCTAACAGCTCAGAGAGACATAGCAGTGTAGTCACGTGTACGAGGACTCTCATCACACTGCCAAGTAACCTTTGCCTATTTCTGTTCCTTGTGTGTTTTGGCCAGTAGAAAGCCCTTTTAGCGTTTATTCTGATTGAGAGATTGATAAGTATTTTGCATATGCTGAGAGACACCTATGCATGATGTAACGTCACATCAAAGTATGTGGCCAATGGTACAGTCATTCCAGAAAACTGACTGAGGTGTATAAGGAGGAAGACTCATATGGGGTATGTCCTTATATAATACCACCATTAGCACTTATGTGTGCCAAGTGCCATTTTGGGCGTGTGTGTATGTGTATGTGCACACATTTTTGTTGATTCCCAGCGACGACCTTGTGAAGTAATAACTATAAAAAATAGCTGCATGTCTCATGCTTGCTACAGGCTTGTCATTCTGCTAAGTAGGCATCTTGTAAATACAGTCTCATTTAATCCTCCTAGACAGTAAAGGTTACAATCCTATTTTATAAGTAAGAAGATGAAGACATGGGACTGGAGAGATGGCTTAGCTATTGAGAGGCTCCAGGCTACTCAGAGCTGTCTGTTAACTCCAGTTCCCGGGTATCTAATGCTATCTGCTGACCTCCATCGGCACCAGGTATGCATGCAGTGAGTCAGTGTACACGCAGGCAAAACACTCGGTAAACATAAAATAAAAATAAACAACCTTTAAAAAAAAGAGGGAAAGAAAGGTGCTAACTGAAGACGCTGCGCTGTGCTGTGTAGCTGTTGAGTGAGGACTTACGCTTCCCACGACCTCTATCTACTTCAGACTCACCGTTATAACATTTCCTTCTTGGGTCTAGGTTCAAGAGATGTCAGCAGTAAACTGGCCAACCTGACAGTCAACATGTAAGCACATTAAAAAGGCCACTTTCAGACCTTTTGGATAGAGTATATAGGAACAAAATACTTAAATTCATGTAGAGGACACTGGTTCAAATATAGCATAGAGCCCTGTTCTCACCAACATTAGTAAACAATTGGAATTTTAAGTGATTGGCTTAGTGGATGAGTGCCACGAAGTGTGTGGGCAGGACAGAGGAAAACCTTGGCCATCTTTCCATGCACTGTCTATGTCCCTCCTCCCCTCTTTCTTTTTGATTTGCAAAGATTTCTACCCCCGCATCATTTCTAGCCTTTTAAAGTAGTAGATACATTTACTTGCAATATGGATGATTTTAAGAGCACACACAAGTTTAGTATGAATAGTGAGATTAAATGCTGCAGAGACAGGGCCAGGAACATGCCAAGTTGGCTAGGCAGGCTGGTCAGTGAGCCCCAGCGACCTGCCTATCTCTCCCTCTTCGGCTCTGAGATTACAAGTGGATGGAAATCTCCCCCTCCCCCTCCCTCCCTGAGCATAGATTCTGTAGATCAAACTAAGGTCCTTGTACTTGATCTATTTTGCCAGCCCAAGATTAGAGGTTTAATGTTGAGTTAAATTCAATGGACACACAGTGCCTCCTGGGCTGATCGTGTTCCTGTGTGGTCCTGAGGAGAGGAGCGAAGCCTATCCACACAGACGAGAAAGCTGCCATTTTTATGGTAGTCCTTTCCCATGACATATCATTTCATACAAGAAATGTTCTGTACATGGTGGTTGGCACACCTTTAATCCCAGCACTCATGAGGCAGAGGTAGGTGGCTCTTTCTGAGTTCAAGGTCAGCCTAATGTATAGAGTTCCAGGACATTCAAGGCTCTGTCTCAAAAAAAAAAAAAAAAAAAAAAAAAAAAAAAAAAAAAAAAATAAAAAAAAAAAAAAAACAAATGTCTTTCTGAAGGCCTTCACTCACACTTGCTATGAGATGGAACGACTTTATCTCCCTGTCTCATGAAAAGAAAGAGCATCTNAGAAAGCTGCCATTTTTATGGTAGTCCTTTCCCATGACATATCATTTCATACAAGAAATGTTCTGTACATGGTGGTTGGCACACCTTTAATCCCAGCACTCATGAGGCAGAGGTAGGTGGCTCTTTCTGAGTTCAAGGTCAGCCTAATGTATAGAGTTCCAGGACATTCAAGGCTCTGTCTCAAAAAAAAAAAAAAAAAGAAAAGAAAAAGAAAAAGAAAAAGTAAAAAAGAAAAAGAAACAAATGTCTTTCTGAAGGCCTTCACTCACACTTGCTATGAGATGGAACGACTTTATCTCCCTGTCTCATGAAAAGAAAGAGCATCTTCCCCAACGTGTTTCACAGCTGGCCCTGAGCCATAGGCCTGTGGGGTTAAGACAGGTGAATCACAAGTTCAAGGCCTGCCTGGGTAACTTAATGAGACCTTATCTGAAAACAAAAAGTAAAAAGAGGGCTGCTGGGGTTGTGCTGTGGTAGAGAGCTTGCCTAGCACACAGGAGACCCTGGGTGTAGTCCCCAGCATGCCTAAAAAGCATCTTTCTAAACTGAAAATGGTGGAGTACATCAATAGGCTAAGCATTCAGGAGACTGAGGCAGGAGGATAGAGAGCATGGGCTACACACTGAGTTCAAGGCTAACTTGTTTTAAGCAGAATTCTGCCTCAACAAAACAAAGCAAAAGCTGTCTTCCCTTTGTGCCTTTGAGCACATTCCAAGATCAAGGAATATATATATATATATATATATATATATATATATATGTGTGTGTGTGTGTCTGTGTGTGTTTGTGTGTATGGTTTTCATAGCATCTGTTGACTGGAAGTGTGATTTCAGAAGACTTTCTAGGGTCAGGGACACACTGAGGGGCTCATTTACATTCTTCCTTTCTAAGAAGTACATTGCAGGCACTGTTTATGGTGAATTAGAAGAGCATACTTACTTTCCTTATAAAGTTAGATACTGGCTTTAATTATCATCCTGAGCTTCAGGGTGATATATTCATTTGTTAACTCACAGAATATCTATTATATATGGTATATAAACATACACCATGGTACAAATGAGATAAAATATAATGTGGACAAAGGGCTCAAGGAAGTGACTGTCTAAATTATAAGTCATATATATATGAAAGACTGAATATAACATTGAGGGGGAAATTAGCGGCTCGAGAAATAATAAAAATGACCAGCGATTCATTTCCCGCCTTCTTACACACTGAAAGCCTGTTTTCTCTCGTACTCTGCCTGTGTTCCATCTCTAACTCAGACCTTTTGTAAAATGTTACTTCCTCCATTGAAACTTTTGGAAGTTTCTGAACTTTTTTGAAGAATTCTGGTCAGAGCATGCTTGGGTGCAAATTGTTCATTGCATACACTCCTTCCATTAAGCATCCGTGTCTGTCCCCTTTGAGCTTGTGTATCGATGTGCTCCCATGAAAGCTGGCGCTGGGGATCATAGCTGTCTGGCAGACACTTAACTACATTTATTGATTGATTGATTGATTGATTGATTCATTGATTGTATGTAAGTACACTGTAGCTGTTTTCAGACACACCAGAAGAGGGAATCGATCCCATTACAGATGGTTGTGATCCACCATGTGGTTGCTGGGAATTGAACTCAGGACCTTTGGAAGAGCAGTCAGTGCTCTTAACCACTCTCCAGCCCACTTAACTACCTTTAAAGAAAGATTTTTCTCCAGGGAAGAAAGCTGTTCTGTCTGATCATGTAGTTCTGGAAGGCAGAAGAACAAGCGGGTGTCCGCTTGATCGGACAGGCCAGCTGAAGCCACCTGGTTATCAGTAGATTATCATTTACATCAGCAGCTCCATGACCCCTCCCACCCTGTATGGTAAGGTATTTGTTCTTTGGTTCCCTGTGCTGTGCTCTCAGTTTTGGGCACTTTCACCATCTACCTTGTAGAACTGTACGCAGCACTGGATTCAATTACTCAGAGGAAAGGCCAAATCTTAGAACTAAGACTGAGCAAAAAGTCTAGGACTGGTGACTGTCACATGGTGAAACACAGTTACTATTTATGAAGCAAGTTTTCATGAATAATATCAATTTTAAGAAGAATAGTACTGGGCTGGAGAGATAGCTCAACAGTTATGAGCTCACAACCACCTGTAGTGGGATCTGATGCCCTCTTCTGGTGTGTCTGAAGACAGCTACAGTGTACCCATATAAATAAAATAAATAAAATTTAATAATAAAAAAGAATAGTGCCACTTTTTAATAAGAAAAAATTCTACTGGGAAAGCACAAATGAGGTGGTAGCTTCTTCCTTCCTTTCCCCCCCTCCTCCTCTCCCTCCTCACTGACCTCTTCCTCTTTCTATTTCTTACAGAAATTGTCTGGAGAAGTCTTAGCCCTGTTGGGTCTTAGGGATTATGGTGATTTGAATATGCTTGGCCCAGGGAGTGGCACTATTAGGAGGTGTGGCTGTTTTGGAGTAGCTGTGGCCTTGTTGGAGGAAGTGTGTCACTGTGGGGGTGGGCTTTGAGACCTTCCTCCTGGTTGCCTGGAAGACAGTCTTCTCTTGGCTGCCTACCAAACAGATGTAGAACTCTCACCTCCTCCAGCAACATGCCTGCCTGGATGCTACTATGTTTCCTGCCTTGATTATAGTGAACTGAACCTCTGAACCTCTAAGCCAGCCCCAATTAAATGTTGTCCTTTATCAGAGTTACCCTGGTCATGGTGTCTTTTCACATCATCCTAAGACAGGGTTATTCGATATACACCCCTTTACAAATGTCTAGATGCTCTTACAAGAGATCTTACGAAGGCATCTCCAAGACCATTGTCCCTAGATCTGCAGATCCCAGGATGGCCAGCCATGGTTTCTTTGTTGCTAGCTCCAAGTTGGACCTTGACAGAATTTTGAAGGAAGGTTCACCTGATAAAAGAAGTTGATCTTTCCCCAGAAAAACATAACATATATGTAAAAGTGTGCTTACTGCTAGGCCCTGCCGTGTTCTAATTACTCTTGAGTACAAGATTGTAGAATGGTTATTGCCATTTCAAAATGCCCACTTAGAATTTAGTTATTAATGAGGGAACAGTTTCTTGAAAAGTTTGAGTTTCCTGAAACTATATGATCTGCCACTAATGCATTATATTTATTGTCCCTTATTTTTTCCATCATATTTTTTTACAGAGAACACTTGCCATGTTGCATATATCATTTATTAAATACCTACTGTATACCTATCACACACATTATATATACATACATACATACACATATATATCACACATACACACACATATATATATTTAGAGAGAGAGAGAAAGAAAGAAAGAAAGAAAGAAAGAAAGAAAGAAAGAAAGAAAAAGAGAGTTGTATAGGGAAAATATTCTGAGAAATGGGGTTCCCAGAGAAATACAAGCATGGACTTTCCCTCAAGAAAATTATAGAATGTTGCAATGATATTAATGTTTGCTAAATGTTGGGTCTGTATTTGGTTATATTCAAGCTTGAAGCAACAAAGAGAGAGCTCACCTTCCAGTAGGCTTGGCTTCATGAAAGAGGCGATGCTCATTCTGAGCTTTGAAAGGCGAGTTAGGATCCAGAAGACTGAAAAGGAGCAAAAAGGAACTCACTGTCTTTCTTCCAGCTATCCACTGTGACAGAGCAAGCCACCCCAAACACAGCTATGGAACAAGAGCACCTCTCTGTTTTGCTTATGAGCCTGAAACTTGAAGAGGGTTGTGGAGGGTGAGGGGACCAGCTGACTGTCCTCAGGGACATCTCAGACAAGGCAGCAATCAACTGAAGGCAGGATTCTGTCGTGTCTGCCAGTCTAAGACATAATGGCCAGAGTGCTACGCATGCGCAGCCTTTTCCTGTCGCTGCGGAGCTCTTCCCATCACGGAGGCTGCGCAAAGGCTAGGATCGCAGGAGAACCAGGCTGGAGCTCTTTATATTCTCTGACCTGCCTTGGAAGTCACCTTCCTGCCACTTTTGTCATAGTCCAAATCCAAAGGGAGAAGGTGACACTTTTAAAAAGAATGCAGAGGAAGGTGCTGTGGGAGGAGCAGGTGGGATGGGAGAGAGTGGAGCCATTTTGGAGGAATGGCCTGCCACATAGACCTGCAAGAATGCTAGTGAGGTTGCAGAGGTGGCCCAGTTAACGTGCTGAAGTGTAATCCTGGGTGGAACAGTGTGTTGCAAGGAGACCATGAACAGGGAGGAGTCTCTGTAAACAGCACTCGTTGACCTAACTGCAGGGGCAGAGTGCTTTGTGAGGAGGTCCAAGCAGCACCATCAGCTGGGAATTTCTTACAGCAGCCTAGATACAGAGAAGGAGGAAACAGACAAAAGAAGAAACGGGAGAAAAGACATTGCTAGGGGACATATGATGCTGAGAGCATTGGGTCAGGCTCAGGGGACAGTGAAGCAGCATTGAAGACATGTTTCGAGCCAAATGGAAGTATCGCCCTTATTCATAAAGGCCTGGGTAGAAGTTTCCCAACAGAATCTGCCAGGGGTGGTCCAAGCATGCTCGCTTGTATAATTAGTGTCTCCTGAGACCCCACAGTGACTTCCGTGCACATTAGAGGCATACTCCATGAAAGTGCAATTACAAAATTAGGACATTTTCCTAGGAGCGATTGTGGTTGTGTTGTTTATCCTCTGCGTTCCTCGGTACCTCACCACAGGTGTGATAACTATCACAGCTTATGGCTCCACAATCCTGAGAGATCATTTTAAATTTTAATTAACACACACACACACACACACACACACACACACACACACACACTACAATCTCCTAAAGGCAGAATGGCCTCAACCTGGAAGTCTCATCTCAGTGGCCTAAGCCGGACCCATGAGCCCTCAGAGCAGAGCCCAATGCTAATCTTTGAGATCTCATGGCCTTCAAGTCCGCATTGGGAGGATGGACCCTGGTTATGAATCCCCAGGAGATACAGACACACAGGCCTTTTCTCGAAAGGCAACCTCAGCTCTTTGGTGGAGATTCTTCACCCAGTGCTCCCTCACCCCCTTCCTTTCTCACACCCACGGGGAATCAGCTGTGTGCTCTCTAGCACAAGACTCAGTGGCCTGTACTGCTCTGTTGCCCTGGCTGTCTCCAGTAGTCAGAAAATTATCTGGCAGGAAACTGTACAACTGTAGAAAACAATTTAAACTCCCAAACCAAAATCCAAACAAACAAAAGAAAGCCACAGTGAGAAAACTCGGCCACCATATGTCCCTGTGACTTCTTCCTGGCAGGAAAGTGTTCCCTCCGAGGGATGGCGCAAACCTTTGGCATACAGTGCTTGCTCCTTACATTTGATTTCATAGATGGGGACCTGAGGGCTTTGGTATTTATTTTAATTCCTATCAAAAGCATGCATATTTTAAACCATTCAAAGAGGAAGGTATACATTGAATGTGATCTTGGGGGTAGAAAACATTTGATTGCTAATAATCTTTACGTTCAGTGTGTAATGCCAAACACACATGGAGGCTAAGCATGTTCAGACCCTGGTACTAGCTTTTAATACACTGGCATCTTTGAGAACTTGTTAAATACTAATATAGCTTTTTTGATTTTCTCCTAGCTCTCTCTCCTCCCCTTATTGTTGTTGGAGAAGCCCTATTTGCTTGTCTGAATGTCTATCTATCTATCTATCTATCTATCTATCTATCTATCTATCTATCTATCTATCTGCTTACCCTTTCAGTCATTTATGTATGTACTTATTTGAGATAATGTCTTATAAAACTTTGACATGCTGTGTAGCCAAAAACCCCTTTGAGATTCTGGCCCCTCTGCCTCTGCCTTCCTCCCAGTGTTGCAATCCCAGGCATGCACCATGACAGCCGGTGTATGCAGTGCTGGGGTTAAACTTGGGGCTTCATTGTGCCAGAGGCAAGGACTCTATCAGCAGAGCCATTTATTCAGACCTACCACTTCTCATGCTATTGGGAAGAAAGAAAGAACACTGTCTGATGGAAATACAAATCCCAATGATTTGGGCACAAAGCATTCTGGGAATCATCTCTGACAACAGTGTTAAAATGCTTGCACAATAGGGATCCCCGTGGTGATTCCCAGCCAGGCAGGAGCTGCTTTGAGTCATATACTAATAGAAAGGCAGAGAGCTTTTTGGATCTTTACAATGTCTAGTTGAGCAGAGTGTGTTTTGCAATAAGCCGTGGCTAAATACACCACAGGGCAAGTCATCCTCTCTTACACATGGAAGGAACCACGGTTGGGACACTTTATAAGACGGCTGACAGCTTAGAGAATGGCCCCACACGCGCGTGCTGTTTTGAACAGTGCCAGCCGGTTTCAAGTGGGCAGGATTAAAATGCAAAGTAAGCCCAGGTTAGTTCTTCTTCTTTTTAATTAGTGTGTGATGTTTGCCAACCAGCAGGAAGGAGATAGAACGTGGCATGCAAATTGCTTAGAGCTGTTTGGACTAAGATATCCTGACATGACATAGAAGGAACAGCGGCTGGCTCCTCAGTGGTACTGGGATGAATCTGGCAGCCAGGGAGGGAATATGATGAAATGCTTCTGAAACATTGTCTACTTACAAGTAGACTGGAGGACCGGTAAGATATTTATGAGACCACGGTTTTAATAAATACATGTAACCATGCAGCACTGACGTCATTCTCAGTGTTGTTGCCCCGTCACCAACACGTTACTTTACAACTTTTCATCATCCCCAGGGAAGCTACAGACCCCTTAAACTCCAGGCCAGGGCTCTCCCCTACAGCCCATAGGAATTGCTCTTAGGATGGCAGGAGCTTGGAGGGAGTGATGGAAGCCATGGGTTCAAGCCCCAGCAGCTGAGGAATCCTTGCAAACCTGGACTCTTGTTTGCAACAACATAGTAATGTCCCTTTTATAACAATGTTCTCTCTCTCTCTCTCTCTCTCTCTCTCTCTCTCTGTCTCTCTCTCTCTGCCTCCTCCCTCTTCTCTGTCCCATGCTGAAGATCAAACCCAGGGCCTCACACAAGCCAATGTTGATTCTACCCCCCTACTATAGCCTCAACCCCTTCAAAGACTTTTAAAACCAACCTTTGAATGGCACAATTAGAACAACTCAAAGTCCCCCCCCATTTCAAGTACAGTCACCGACTCAACCCCTCACTGAGTGTCAGCCTCACAGCAGCTGGGTGCTTCCTTCTCATTGGGTCCTGGTGGCCTGTGAACAGTGACTTCTCTTCCTCCTCTGGCCCCAGGTGGCCTCTGACTCAGATCTTTCCTTTATAGATTTGTTTCTTCTGAACATTGCATGAAGATAAACTCGTACGAGTTACGTTTTCTGCATTTGCTACCTTTTGCATCTATCCAAGTTACAGCTTGTCTGAGCACTGGCTCTTTATTTTATTCTTCTTTTTATTTTTATTATCTTTTGAAATCACTGAGCAGTGTTCCACTCACTGGCTAGACCCCATGTTATCTCTCCATTCATTTAAAAGGTTTTTGCTTGTTTTTGTTGTTGTTTTAAATTTCTTCATCTGTGAATTCCAGAGGGATGGATTGTTGGAGGTTCTATGATCCTCACCTTCTAAGACCCTGTCTAAAAGGTCTTAGATTTTCAGGAGCAAATCTGAATTTGTGTTCAGTAAACACTTGTTGAGCCTGCCCAGCCCGGGCAGAGCTGGCAGTGCTGGCGGAGATGGGTCTATACTCTTAAAATTTTTACTCTTATATGAGAGGAAAAATCCTTCTTCATGAATATATAATTCTTTTGTTGGGTCAAAGAAGCAGACACATGGAACATACATAGGACCCGTGTTTGACCGTAAACAGCTGTATGTGTTCCCTCCCATGCCCATGCCACTCCAGGTAGGCTCTGTGCTCCTCTCAAGTGCTCCCATGCCACTCCAGGTAGGCTCTGTGCTCCTCTCAAGTACTCCCATGTCATTCCAGGTAGGCTCTGTGCTCCTCTCAAGTGCTCCCATGTCACTCCAGGTAGGCTCTGTGCTCCTCTCAAGTGCTCCCATGTCACTCCAGGTAGGCTCTGTGCTCCTCTCAAGTGCTCCCATGTCACTTCAGGTAGGCTCTATGCTCCTCTCAAGTGCTCCCATTCCATCCCAGAGTTGCTTGTTTGTTTTGCCTAGTTCTGCTTTCTTGGAAATATGAGCGATGGGGGTGGTGATGGTGGTGGTGATGGTGATGGTGGTGGTGGTGGTGGTGATGGTGCCACAGAACAGTGTCTCTCTGCCAAGCATGGCAT
Source organism: Mus minutoides (assembly GCA_902729485.2). Taxonomy (NCBI): domain Eukaryota; kingdom Metazoa; phylum Chordata; class Mammalia; order Rodentia; family Muridae; genus Mus; species Mus minutoides. Next base: position 521,190 of record LR749955.1, on the reverse strand, counting down.
GAGGTATGAAAAGCCTATGACAACTTAATGAGAGAATGCCTGGATGCATCTCATTCTGGGAACAATCAAGAGCAAAGGGAAGTGGAGACACACTGTGCCCTCCCTGTCTCAAGTGCCCAGAATAGCTCCTTCTTGCCCTCTCTCAGAGTTGTCATTGTGTGACTTCTCCAGAGCGAGACAGGACCAAAGGAGAGTCAGTGGCTTCAGGTCCTCTCTACTCAGTGCACAGCCTCCACACAGCTCCTCAGTGCTGTCATTAGCATCTTAATTGTGTTCCCAGGGTTACTCTGAGGCCAGACTATTTAGGGAAACAGATTGAAAAAAAAAAGATCTCCTGTGGGTAGGTGACTAGGCCCAGATGCCAGGAGTGGTGACAGAATGGCTTCTCTAGCCTGGGCACAGGCCCCTCCCTGTTCAGTTTTGCCACCACCCTGCTTCATGCCATCAACTCCTCCTAGACTCTCGCCCTGGGCCATCTTGCCTGACCAGAAAGCCAAGTGTAGAAGGGACAGCACACATCCTGCATATTCTGGGCTGACGGTGGAGTAGAAAGACCCAGGAGGTTGGACCAGACAAGGTGCTTCATGCGGAGAAGAAAGCAGGCTGCTCTTGGGGGCTTTCTTGGTTGCCTGGCTGCTGGCTGGGGTCAGGTGAGAATCCTCTTACATCACTGGGATCAAATCCTAAGAAGAGAGCAGATGTGAACACATCTGGTCTTAGAGATAACTTGAAGCTTTAAAAGCAAACTATCACTATGCTGAAGGCTATAATATTCTCAATAGAAATACAGATGGGTAATCTTCTTTAGTAGCTTCATGTGTTAGCTCTGTCCATTTTGGATGACCAGGGAGATCATCATGGGTTTATTTTCATGGCTGTTGACTGGTTGGGTCTATCATATGACTTGATGGTGTAGATGACAGCCATCATACTACTATGGTGAGTCCACTGTGGGTTCATGGTCCCTACCCTTTACTAAGGACTATCACTGGGGTGGGCTGTGACCTTTGAGATGCCCTTTCTTCCTTCCTTCTTTCCTTCCTTCCTTCCTTCCTTCCTTCCTTCCTTCCTATCTTTCTTTCTTCCTTCCCTTCCCTTCCTTCCTCCTTCCCTTCTCTTTATTTCCTTCCTTCCTTCCTTCCTTCCTTCCTTCCTTCCTTCCTTCCTTCCTTCCTTCCTTCCCTTCTTCTTCTTCTTCTTCTTCTTCTTCTTCTTCTTCTTCTTCTTCTTCTTCTTCTTCTTCTTCTTCTTCTTCTTCTTCTCCTTCTTCTTCTCCTTCTTCTTCTCCTCTCTCTCTCTCTCTCTCTCTCTCTCTCTCTCTCTCTCTCTCTCTCTCTCTCTTCTCCCTTTTTTCTTTTTCAAGACAGGGTCTCACCATGTAGCTCTCTGGCTATCCTGGAACTCATTATGTAGACCAGGCTGAGATTCCTTTCTTAATGATAGACAAATACTTGTAACCATTCATTGGAAAGACATTATCTTGTATTTGAGTTGATTCTGATTGAAGAGTCTCTTTACTGTTCAAAATGAGCTTACACTTGAGGCAGCTCAGATACAGTCAACCGGTTCGAAGCCATGCATGGCGCTGCTGTCTGAGCCGGTGTCGTTGTAGAAAGCTAAGAACTAGTCCTATTTGTGTGAATCAAAAGTCACAACACTTCCCCTTTAACATGCCAATTTTTATCCACACGAGCTTCCTTCTGTTGAGTTGGTAGCTTCATTTTTAGTGAAGAAATCAAGTTTAATTAAAACTTACTTGCCATTTAAGATGATAATTTGTTTGATTTAGCATTCTTAATTACCTTGGGTAAATTGCCCACATAATTCATTTGTTTGTTAAAGTATTACTACACCATTTGCATATTTTGAACGACACCACTTTAATGAAACGCTGGGGTGGAGTCAGGGCAGATGGTAAGGGGTCCGCCCTGGTCTGTTTGTTCAGCTGGAAGATCTTCATCATCCTGCTTACTGAGTTCTTGTAGATCAAAGTCTTTAAAAGCTTCAGCATTGGAAAATCATGAGTTATGATGTGTCTGGGGGAAAGGGTGGCCATGTAGTTCCTGTGAGCAGCATTTGAGTCCAGCCAGAAGGGATCCCCTAGAAACTCTGCAGCTTCTTATAGTCACAAGGTCTCTTCAATGCTACAAACTTGAGGCTGTGTGGATCTTCATGTCTAACACACTAGGGGAACTTACAAATAGCTGCAAAACTTGCCTGAATTAGTGAAAAAAACGTGATTTTGACAGATGGTAACCATTTTATTATTCTGAGTGTAGGGTGCCCATTAGACAGTCCTAACAAACAACCATCTATGAGGGAGGAATTTAGGAGCTATTCTTTTATTTTGTTCCTTTTAATGCAAATTGCTTTTATTATTATTACATTTTTTAGATAGTTTCTTTATTTACATTTCAAATGCTATCCCGAAAGTTCCCTATATCCTCCCCTAACCCTACTCCCCTACCCACCCACTCTCACTTCTTGGTCCTGGCATTCTCCTGTATTGGGGCATATAAAGTTTACAAGACCCAGGGGCCTCTCTTCCCAATGATGGCCGACTAGGCCATCTTCTGCTACATATGCAGCTAGAGACACGAGCTCGGGGGTACTGGTTAGTTCATATTGTTGTTCCACCTATAGGGTTGCAAACCCCTTCAGCTCCTTGGGTGCTTTCTCTAGCTCCTCCATTGGGGGCCCTGTGTTCCATCATATAGATGACTCTGAGCATCCACTTCTGTATTTGCCAGGTACTGGCATGGTCTCATATGAGATAGCTATATCAGGGTCCTTTCAGCAAAATCTTGCTGGCATATGCAATAGTGTCTGGGTTTGGTGGCTGATTATGGGATGGATCCCCATGTTGGGTAGTCTCTGGATGGTCCATCCTTTTGTCTTAGCTCCAAACTTTGTCTCTGTAACTCCTTTCATGGGTGTTTTGTTCCTTATTCTAAGGAGAAACGAAGTATCCACACTTTGGTCTTCGTTCTTCTTGATTTTCTTGTGTTTTGCAAATTGTATCTTGGGTATTCTAAGTTTCTGGGCTAATATCCACTTATCAGTGAGTGCATACCAAGTGACTTCTTTTGTGATTGGGTTACCTCACTCAGGACGATACCCTCCAGATACATCCATTTGCCCAAGAATTTCATAAATTCATTTTTTTAAACAGCTGAGTAGTACTCCATTGTATAAATGCACCACATTTTTTGATCCATTCTCATCTCCTTGAACAAAGCTCAAGTCTAAGTGGATCAAAGAACTCCACATAAAACCAGAGACACTGAAATTTATAGAGGAGAAAGTGGAGAAAAGCATCAAAGATGTGGGCACAGGGGAAAAATTCCTAAACAGAACAGCAATGGCTTGTGCTGTAAGATCAAGAATTGACAAATGGGACCTCATAAAACGGCAAAGCTTCTGTAAGGCAAAAGACACTGTCAATAAGGCAAAAAGACCACCAACAGATTGGGAAAGAATTTTTACCAATCCTAAATCTGATAGGGGACTGATATCCAATATATACAAAGAGCTCAAGAAGCTGGACTCCAGAAATTCAAATAACCCCATCAAAAAATGGGGTATACAGCTAAAGAAAGAATTCTCAACTGAGGGTTATTGAATGGCTGATAAGCACCTGAAAAAATGTTCAACATCCTTAATCATCAGGGAAATGCAAATCAAAACAACCTTGAGATTCTACCTCACTCCAGTCAGAATGACTAAGATCAAAAATTCAGGTGACAGCAGATGTTGGCGAGGATGTGGAGAAAGAGGAACACTCCTCCATTGCTGGTGGGATTGCAAGCTGGTACAACCACTCTGGAAATCAGTCTGGCGGTTCCTCAGAAAATTGGACATAGTACTACCTGAAGATCCAGCAATACCTCTCTTGGGCATATACCCAGAAGATGTTCCAACTGGTAATAAGGACACATGCTCCACTATGTTCATAGCAGCCTTATTTATAATAGCCAGAAGCTGGAAAGAACCCAGATATCCCTCAACAGAGGACTGGATAGGAGCTTTTCTTATGCAGAAGCAAATCAGACTGACTCCATATTTTATGTCTATTATTTTAGGCTTTATTTATGAATTCTAGCTCGCGTCCTGAGGGATGCTAGTTTGAGTATTCTCCAGGCACGCCCCTTTCCTTAGCAGAGAGGAGTGAGAGGTGTACTTAGGCTCTAGAAAACTGCTGGTTAGCATGGCATAGGCTCTGATTTACTCATGTCTAAGCAATTCAGCGTCTTGTCATTGGTTTCCCTTAAACTCTAGAAGCTGGTTCATAGCTTCTGACTATGAATAGTGATGAAGATGAGGATGAGGATGAGGATAAAGATGATGAGGATGATGGAAATCATCACACCAGGTTAGACGTCTCCAGCATTTCTACTGCCTGCTGTGAAACCGAGGAAAACACCCCAAGAAGCCCACATTAGTATAAGTTACACTCCCAAATCGGCTCTGAGTCATGTGACAGAAAGATGGGTCTTATACGGGGGACACTCTGTCTTTTAGTCTAAGGGACCATTCATAGGAAAAGTGTACATGCATTTTCCAGAACAGAGTAATGAAGTGAATGAATGACAGGGTTGCTTTTTGATGACAACCTCTGGACCTATGCTTAAGGCAGGGAACTCCCCGCCCCCCAGCTCCTTGTTAAGTCTGCCACCTAAGGTAGCCTGTCTACATTCTTCCCTTCTTCTGCATAGGGCATGTCCTCTGGTCCCTTGTCAGTCCCCTCCTGAGGTTCAGAAGACCTGATTTGCTCAGAGATGTAACTCTGGGCAAGTTGCTTGGTTCTCTGAATTTCCATTTTCTTGCCTGCAAAGTTGTTGGCAGATGGATTCCATGTATTGAAAGTCTTTCTAACTACAGCTTTGTGGTCTAGATGGCATAGATCTATACGGCCTGTGATCTGTGTGGTTTTACAGGGTCTCTAAACATCTCTGGGGTTGGGATGGCCAGCTACTGGAGTCCTATGCCGTCAGAAGGCATAGATTCTGGCTAACCAGACAGTCTTACTGGGAGTCAACCTTCACCTCCCCAGGGCTCTCAGTTCTGTGAGTCAGTAAAATGTCAGTAGAGTGCGCCTGCGACCTGCCCTGACCTGTGTACTCACCCCATTGCTGTACTTGGTTCAAGGGAAGCTGGGAAGGATTTTAGCGCTAAAAGCACCAGGGTTGTGATCTTGATGTTTAAAGCAAAACATAGAAGACAGAAAAAAAGAATCCTTTAATCTTAGTGGACTCAAAGGAGGAAAAGACAGTGGCTTTTAAATGTTGGTAACATTTTATATTACTGAGGCTTCTCTTAATTTTATTTTTAGTTCTAAAGTAAAAGCATTCATAAATGCTGAAAGTTCAAACAATATGCTAAAGCTACATTATAGAAATGTTCTCCCCGCTCCCACCACTCTGAGCTGTCCCCCACTGATAGTTGTATTTGTACATTCCCAGGAAGGTCTCTATGTATATGTCAATACACTTTTTCCAAAAGGGCCTTAAGATGGAATACTACTGCTTGTGTTCTTAACTTCCTTCATGGCTGTTCTGCACTACTCTCTGTAAACCAGAGGAAGGTATATGCTCATTAGAACAACACCAGGAAGCTGCTGTGGCCATATAGACAGGATGTAATGCTGTTACAGCATCACTTTGGAACACGTGTCACTTTTCTGATTTTGGAACGTCTCTGAGCACTAATGGGTCTGTAAACATCACAGTGTTAACTTTGTCATAGCCTGGGCCCCAGAACAAAGATAACCTTATGTTTTAAGGTAGCCTTTGCTAGTTGCTTTGGTAAATGAATGTATATTGTCTGTATATTTCTCTCTCTCTCTCTCTCTCTCTCTCTCTCTCTCTCTCTCTCTTTTTGGTTTTTCGAGATAGGGTTTCTCTGTATAACCCTGGCTGTCCTGGAACTCACTTTGTAGACCAGGCTGGCCTCGAACTCATAAATCCACCTGCCTCTGCCTCCCAAGTGCTGGGATTAAAGGCATGCGCTACCACGCCCAGCAGTCCATATATTTCTCATCATGATCACTGTGTGTCTGGCATAGTCTGGAGGGATGGTTCAGTTCAATGTCATATAACCCATTATGACAGATATAGAAAATAAATATTGTCCCATGAGATAACATGACTTGTCCATTCAAACAGTCAATAGTATCTGCATATAATGGAACTCTCACTTCTCTGACTTCATGTCTTTTATTTAATTTTTCCTGTGTTATTACACTGGTTAAGGTAACTCCATTAGGGGCCTGCATCCTTTTCCTGTCATTGATTTTAGAGGAACTTTAACACTTCACCATTAAATATGATTTCAACTATAGACTAAGGAAATCTTCTATGTCTTATTTGCTAAGAGATTTTTTTTTCATGAAGTCACTGAAATTACAAGATATTTTTATTTTGCAATTTTATTTTTTATTATTTAACACATTTTATTATTATTGATGACATGTTGTAGTCTTACATTTTTTAAGTAAACTTAATATTTATGGAAAATGTTGATTTTCCTTTTTATACATGGCCACCTTAGACTTGCTAATATTTGTTAAGGAGAGTTAGGCCTGTGTTAATTGACACTGACCTCCAAGTCCCTTTTCATAAAGTATTTCTCTTTCAAATTTTGGTGTTAGGTTTACCATAGCCTCAACATAGGTCAAGGGAATTCCATCTTGCTACTTTTTCTGACAAAGTCGTGGAAGATTTAAGTGTTATTATTACCTTTACATGTTTGGCTGGACTCACTCTGAAGCCTTTCGTCCTGGAGTTTTCCTTATGGGAAGGATTTTGAGAACATATTGAGTTTATAAACAGAGATGGAGCTGTGTAGGGTTTTCAATTGCTTCATGTGTCAGTTTTGGTAAATTGTACTCTTTCAAGTAATTTGCTTATTTTATAGTAAGTCTTAGATTTTATTGATGTAAAATTGTTTGTTTACTTATTACTTCAATGTAGTGGGATTTCTAAAGAGATCCCTCATTTTTTATACTAACAATTTATGCTTCTTTCATTTTAGATTTTTCTTGACGAGTGTGGTTAGAAATTTATTGATTTCTTTCAGAGCACCAATTTTGGTTTTCATTAATTTTTTTCTATTGTTTTTCCGTTTCGTTGATTTCTTCTTTCTACTTACACTGGATTTATAAACAATTGCCCTGTTTTTTGTTCATAAAGATGGGAAATGGAGTTCTGGCCTGTAGACCTTTGTTCTCTTATACCAGAAGCACTTCAAGCCACTCACTTCCCTGAGCTGTGCTTTACCGGTGTCCCCACACTGCCCCTCGGTGTGTCTCTCACACCGCCCCTCGCTGTGTCCCCCACCCTGCCCCTCGCTGTGTCCCCACCCTGCCCCTCTCTGTGTCTCTCACACACACCCCTCGCTGTGTCCCCCACCCTGCCCCTTGGTGTGTCCCCCACCCTGCCCCTTGCTGTGCTCCCCACACCGCCCCTCGGTGTGTTGTCCTTGTCATTCAGAGTATCCCATATTTCCTCTGTGGCTCCTTTCATTGACTATAAGTCCTTCTTTTCCTTATGAGTTCCTTAGATATGCGTTATTTCCAAATATTTTGAGTTTTCTGAACATCTTGTTGCTATTGATTTGAATAAATTATTACCCAAACATATTTTGTAGTAATTCAGCCTTTGAGTGTTCACAGAGACTTTCTGTAGCATGTCTTGCGGCTGTCCTGGTTGTTGTACCATGCACACTGGAGAAGAAAGTGCACTGCATGTATCAGGTGCAGTTTTCTGAGGATGTTGGTCAGGTCAGTGCCCTTGGTAGTGGTGTTTAGGTAGTGGTTTTACTGATGTTTTTTTCTTGTGGTTCTGAGTATGAACCCTAGCACGAGTCTCACTGATGTTTTCTGCCATGTTTTGTCAGTTATTGAGAAAAGAATATTAAAATCATCAACCAGTGTTGTGAATTTGCCTATTTAGTAATAAATTCTGTAGCAGTTTGATTTGTAACATTTTATTTTAGGCACATATGGACTTTATTTTTAGTTCTTGCAGATGAATAGCTTCTATTGTTTCTATCGAATACCCTCTTCATGTCTGATTATGTTCTGCCTTGCAATGCAATGAATATGATGTTAATATAGCCATAGCAGCCTTCTTGTGAGGATATGAACATGTGTGCACGTGCGTGCATGCACACACACACACACACACACACACACACACACACACACACACACACATATGGAGGTCAGAGGACAGCTTCCATTTTGTTGAGAGAAGGTCTCCATGTTGCTTTTCCAATGCAAAGGCCAGGCTAGGTGGCCTGCCAGCTTCTAGGGAGTCTTCTGTCTCCCACTTTCTTGCAGGAACACTGAGGTTACAGTCGTTTGCTCAGTGCATCTGGCTTTCATGTGGGCTCTGGAGATGTGAACTCAGGCCCTCACATTCATATGATGAGTCCCATTATCCACCAGGCCATCTTTCCATCCACAGCAGTTAACTTTCTTTCTTTCTTTCTTTCTTTCTTCCTTTCTTTCTTTCTTTCTTTCTTTCTTTCTTTCTTTCTTTCTTTCTTTCTTTCTTTCTTTCTTTCTTTCTTCCTTTCTTCCTTTCTTCCTTTCTTCCTTTCTTCCTTTCTTCCTTTCTTTGACTTGATTATTTATTATAGGTAAGTACACTGTAGTTGACTTTAGACACACCAGAAGATCTCATTATGGTTGTGAGCCACCATATGGTTGCTGGGATTTGAACTCAGGACCTTCTGAAGAGCAGTCAGTGCTCTTAACCACTGAGCCATCTCTCCAGCCCCCAGCAGCTTTCTTATAATTTCTCTTTCATGGTATGTAGTTTTCAAGCCCTTATTACTAAACTCAAAGTTTTGTGTTTAGCAAGTATGGAGATCATAGATTCTGTCTCCTTCTTTGAAAAGTTCTGTTTTTCTATTTATTTGGTGTGTGTGTGTGTGTGTGTGTGTGTGTGTGTGTGTATAGTACACTATATGTGTGCAGAGCCACCCACCCTGTTTTTTTTTTTTTAATAAGGTCTCTCATTGTTCTTGGGTCTGATTGTGTTTGATGAGCTTGGCTGGCCAGCAGGTCCCAGGGATCTGCCCATCTCTGCCTTCTGATCACTGCAGTTAAAAGTACTACTCTCCATTTAAAAAATATTTTTATTTATTCTTTGAGAATTTTATGAAATCTATTTTGATGATATTTATTCTATTCCACAATCTCCTCCTAGGTCCTCCCCACCCTCCCTCCCTATCCAACCTCATGGATCCCATACCCTCTTTCTTTCTCACAAAGCAAGACAAACCAATGGAGGACCCTTTGTGTTTGCGGACTGCTCCTGGGGGTGGGACCTGCCCTTGAGAATGGTATCACTCCAAGTATCACTCTGCTGAAGAAAACTAACTTTGCCTTACCCCGGCATCATCAAACTCTAACAGCTCCATGGTTAGGAATGGGGCTTTATGCCCATCTTCCCTGTTTTAAGCTAGGATTTTGTCTGCCTTGAGTCCGTGCAGGCCTTGTCTATGCCAGCTTTGATGGACAGAGCATCCATCCACTTACAAGTAGGCCCTAAAGGCACCACAGCCAGAAGCCTGTTCGCTAACTGCGTTCCTTACAGCTGATTGGCAGTTGTCTTACAGATGGCAAGGGCACCACCAAGACTTCCACAAGTTCTATTTTAGGTTTAAAAATTTTTATTTTGTGTGTCTGAATGTTTTGCCTGCATGCATGTCTACATACCTGGTACCTGTGGAGGCCAGAAGAGGGCATCAGATCCCTAAGAACTGGAGATACAGATGACTGTGAGCCACCAGGGAATGCTGGAAACCAAATGCAGGTCCACTGGAAGAGCAGCCAGTGCCCTTTCCCGCTGAGCCACCCTCCAGCTTCTGTAACAGCTGCTTTATATGTTACAGCTGCTCAGCTTAATATCTGCATTATATCGGGCCCTCTGTTGGCTAGAGGTTACCTTGTCCATTTGAAGCTGTTTATATTTTTCCTGTTTCTTGGCCTAACGATTTTATACTATAGCATATTGTGAATGATGGCTCACAGAGATCTGGGATTTCATCACAAACTTTAAATGACTACTAGTTTTCTGTTTTTTTATGGGCAGGAACTCAAATTCTAATTTTGATTTTCCTCTGACAGAGACTTAGCATGAAAAGGGCCTTTGCCTTAGTTAAGCTGCCTGGAGCCCGCTCTGTGCATGCATGGTGCTGAGTTCAGTCAGAATTTGTTCAGACCTTCGGTTTTTCCCTGCGTGTCTGTTTGTCTTCTCTCTGGGATTTCCTCCCTCACTGTTAGCTACTGTCATGTCCTTGATGGATTGGCAGTAAGCCTGCAGGGTTCTCTCTGAGCATGTCGCTGAGCCACTAATTGGGGCAGCTCTCTGCACAAGGGCTGAAGGAATGAGTCATCCTGTCGCCATTCAGTGTCTGCCTCTGTCCTGGGTTGCTATCTCGAGCGTTCAGTTATCTAGCTGCCTTCATTCTATCTAGAGACTATCACCTGTCCCCACAAGGATGGCTGCTCTGATCGGAGTTATGTTCAAGACCAGAAGAGCTATACTATAACACTTTGTAGCAAATTTAAAATGTGCCATTCATACACATGCATGTGAGCGCACACATACACACACGTGCACATGCATACAGTTCTCTGGTTCCAGAGTCTTAGAGAGGCTCTCGGGGTGTGACACTTCAGGACAAGGGGAAGAAGTGTGGGAGATGTCCTAGGCCTCGTGGGACCTTCTGGTGACAGTCCTTTCTACTCGGTGCATGTCAAGGTCTCCTCACTTAGTATTACTTATTACTTTAGATGTCTTCAAACATTTACACAATAGTTATACAGAAGTTTACCTAAAGTTGCGGTTAAGCGTCATGCTGCCTTACAAGGGAAGCCTTTAGTTTTGTGAAATTCCAATTTCATGGTCTTGTGATGGTGGGCTTCTAAATGTGTCTTAGGAACTGATAAAGTTTGCCTATCTATCTATCTATCTATCTTTCTATCTATCTATCTATCTATCTATCTATCTATCTACCTACCTACCTATGATTTATTTCTTTTCTTTTATGTGTCTGAGTGCTCTCCCTGCATGTATGTATGTGGTATGTGTACCACATGCATGTATAGTTTTCACAGAGCTCAGAAGAGGTTGTCAGATTCCCTGGAACTGGAGCTGTGAATGAATCTGAACCCAGGTCCTCTGAAAGAGCAAGTGTCCTTAACCTCTGAGCCATCTTTCCAGCTCCACCATGTAGTTTAATGATTTAAATAAAGATAGCTATTGGAAGAAAGAAATTTTGACAGCAACGGGGTATGTGTGAGTTATTGACTAAACTGGAAACAATGGCCCTGGGATAAATGCCTGTTAGCCGGCATAAGTCATAGATCTTCAAAGCAGCCTTAAGACCAACTTGGGCAATACTTGTTTCCGCTCTTATCTGTGGCTCCCCCTTTCTCCTCTGCCCAAGGTTCATCAAAGGATTAATTTTCCCCTAGGACACGCCCCCACACTTTTTATCTTTACTTGGCCTTTTCAGAGTCAGGCTTCCTCCCTAGATTGCACCACAGCTGACTTGGGGAGTAGAGAAACCCCTCTGCTGTTCTCTCTGTATCCCAGGCTAGTGCTGTGTTACTCCACACACAGGGGTAAAAAGCAGGTAGAGATCAGGGGCTCCATACTTGATGGACTGATGGCTCCAAATCGCAGCCAGGCAGTTCTGAGAAGATGGGCTTATCTTCTCAGAGAAAGAAGATAGAGTACTTGGAACTGTGAGAAGGATTCTGGCGTCTATCCTAAGAGCATCAGGAAGCTACAGAGCCCAAGCTGCTGAGTAATAGACCTGGACCAGATTTTTAAAGATAATGTCTTTGGTTGGTTATGGCACCGTGCAGAGTAAATCTGTTCTAGAACGTAGAAGATAATATACATTTCCAAAGTTTAACCCAGGCCTAGATAGTCCTTAGAAAGTCCACTCAAGTCTTACTTAAACTAATATGAATCTGCAGGGAAAGTTGAGAAGCAGAAACTTTGAGATGAAATTTTTATAGCGGTATTTATTTGTGAGACTGACCCCACCCTTTTTTAAAACTTTTTTTTTTGAGATGTGAATAAGACATTTGTTTATTATAAAAAATTACAACATACACTTGGCTCTTGGTTGAATTTCCAAATTTTTCCCCAAAGGAGGGAAGTAAATCACAAGTAATGTAAATGCCAAGGATTAGAGACTTAGAGAATATGATAAAGCTATTTAAAAAAATAAAAATAAAAAAATAAAACAAGTTTGGGGACTAGTGAGATGGCTCAGTGGTTAAGATCATGTACTGCTCTTCCAGAGGACTCAAGCTCGGTTCCCAGCACCTCACAGCAAGTTTCTCCCAACTGCCTGTAACCCCAGTTTCAGGGAATCTGATGCCTCTGGCCACCTCCAGTACATGCGCATAGATACACACCATCCTCATAATTAAAAATCAAATAATCTTAAAAGAAATGGCAGGCCTATATCTTATGCTTTCAGAGGAATGGGTATGTTACAGCTTGTTAATTTAAACAATTGGTTTTCCGGTTTATGTGTATGGATGTTTTGCCTGCATTTGCATCTTTCAACCACATGCCTGCCTGGTGCCCACAGAGGCTGAGGGGGAGGATCTGGGATCCTCTGGAACAGAAGTTACAGATGATGGTGAGCTGCTGTGTAGGTGCCGGGAATCGAACCTGGTTCTTCTAGAAGTGATCTTAACTGCTGAGCCATCCATCTCTCCAACCCTATAATTTCTTTATTTTAAAACTCAATATTAAGAATACAAAAACTTGTTTAAAATGATGAAAATGAACATTGTTTTCTCCAAAATAGAGACGTAGCGTCTGTAGTTAGTCTTTACTAAATCCTGTTGCTCACAGCTGTTCTGTAGTCTTGCTGCCCTAGAAGAAGAATAAAGGCCTCCTGTTCTTTCAATAATCATTGTGGATCTGGTCTTAAAGGCTTTGAGATACCCGCTGGGTATCTCATGTTAAAGAGATCAAAAAACTTTTGCATTAAAAACATACTCTGATATGTTTCTGCTTCCCAAATATTTGGAGAGACCAAGAAAGCATTACAGGCACCTGAAAGGGAAGACTGAGCAGCCTAAGACTTAAGCGCTGTCATGGGCTCCTCCGTCGGCTGTTTGCTGACAGCAGGTTACAACAAGGTTAATCATTCGTTTGATGATAGGATATTCAGCCTCGTTCAAATTTCTTATCAAGATAAACACTTGAGGTTGTACGTGTAAGCCGGATATTGACAGAGAAAGGAAGAGATTTTTCTGAAACCGTGAAGCTAGAACTCACCCAGGACATTTCAGAGGAGCATCCGACTGCTGTCTCAGTGGATAGTATTGGTTTTGTTTTGAAATTCTGAGCTGAAACACTCATAGCTGACAGCTCTCTCTAGGATTTCCTGGGGCCATCTGCTGTTGGAGAACATAAATCGTAAATTTACCTTTGAACCACCAGAGCCTCACTGGCCTGTCCCCTGGCCACTCAGACTTCCAGTCTCAATGGGATCCAGGCTTGACAGGATAAACAGTGGGATCCTTGTCCGGGAGTGGCTGCCTGGCAGTTGTTTCATGGAAAACAGGGAGGGGTGGGGGACCACAACCCTGCTCTCTTCACTGGCTCTTTAATTTAGATTACCAATGATAAAGCCGGGCCAACGGCTAAAGAAAGGTAGGATGCATACACAGACATTAGTGCTAATGTGCTGTAGAAAGACGAGATAAATCAGTCTAGCTCTCTCTCATACATCACTAAGGGAGAAGCTGATTGCAACTTGACCATGTGCCTGAATGGTCCCATCAGTGAGACGAGCAGAACATGGATTAAAAAAATCTAGGATGTACCGTTAGGGCTACCGCTGCGCTGGACCTGGGAGAACTGTCTGGTGTAAGTGTCAGCTTGTTTGTTGGTATTTACCAGTATGTTCACGTCCAGGGGCTTATTGCTCTTCTCTGTTTTTATTTTTTTCTGGGAGCTCCAGCATGTTTATTTGTAGGAGTAGACTTAATTTTGCATAAATGCAATCACCACCTAATAAAGTTCTAGGGAGAGGACCGTTTAGCTCAGTGTGTATCCAGGAGCGGAACCTGAGAAAGAAATGCTGATCTTTACTGTCTGTAGGAAGCCCGGGGGTGAGATTTGTTCTGTTTGTTTGTTTGTTTATTGGTTTGATTTTTTAAAAAAAATATATTTACAGGGAAGTGGGAGGTGAGAAGGGTAAATGTGCATTTTAAATTAATAACTCAGTTATTTTGCTAGTCTTTTTAAAAAATGTATTTATAACAGTACTTCACGTATCCCTGTGGGCTTTTGTTTTGAAAACTGTGTTTGAATATATAAACCAGAGTGCTTGAAACACATTATATTTTATGACTGGGATGTTTGTATTGTTTCATATCTGTTATTAGACAAAATAATCATAAAGGGTGTTTTCTGTGGACCTTTTTATATTCCAAAATTAAGTACAGATGGTAATTTCCAGCAGTTTTAAAAATTTGTCAATTATTTAATTTAGCGTCACTTAAGCATCTGCAGAAGGAGAAAGCTGAGACGGTACAAGGCTGAATGAACATTGATTGCTAGTCTGAATTGCATCTTTAAAGTTTCTTGCCTCAAATCTCTGATTTCATAGTTTATTTTTACTAAATTAGATTATCATATTTTATTATCGAGACCGTGAATGGGTGGGACTCTCACGGAGCCCACATTCCCGTTAGAGCAGAGCTTCCAGCGCCTGCCGATCCTTGCTGTGAGGGAAAATTCTCAAGCCAGCTCGCAGAGAAGATTGCTTAAATAATGCAAGAGCAGGAGAGAGGCGAGATGGAATTTATGGCCCAGACACTGAGATCAAGCTTTTGTTCAGAGGGGAGGACCGTTTAAGTGCGAGAACGGAACATACACCAAGGCTCTGGGGAACTAATGTCATCAACTGAAATTAGTGGGCCCGTGATGCTGTGTACAAGTCATTTCAAAACAAGCCTTAAAACAGCCCATTGAGCCCATCGTGTGGCTGGCTGGAAGGGAGAAGGGGAAATTTGAAGGGCCAATCGGAAACGGGATCCCCGGCCTGAAAATTTCATGGGACAGAGGGAGAAGTGAGTCCCGCGCGCGCGCAGGGGAGAAGGAGGCTCTAGGAAGCCAGATGTCCGACCGCTGAAATGAAGCATGTCAGTCTTGTTAGGAAAGAAACCTTGACCAAACTGCAGCATTCTATGGACGACATCTTCCATCTTGTCCTAATTAGAGAAACATAGCTGCAGAATCCTAATCTCTTTAATTGTTGATAGAGGAGGCATGTGATTTGCTATAAATACACACATGCATTCATTTCTGAAATAATGGCTGTTACCAAATATATTAGGCCGACAGGAGTGCTGGACTTGGGAAGCTGTGCTGAGTTGCTGTGTTCGAGAGGTAATGGACCCGTTGAGAATCACCACACAGCTGGGCCAGCAGCTGTACCCAATGCTCTGTCAAGTTTGGCCTCTAATTTCCTTGAACTTGTCCTTGCTTGCCAAAGTGATGAACATAGCAAGAACTTGCTTCAAATGTGCCGGCTGCAAGTGACAAAGGCTGTTTCCAAGGAGTCTTTGTCAAATCGGGGAAGTCACCAACAGCCGTGGTCCAGTGAAGTATTGATTAGGCAAGTGACGTAGAAACCAAAGGCAAAGTAGTAGAGTGAGGTGAATAGGCAGGAGGTCAGGAAACATGTGAAGGCAGCTTTGGGTCGTTGCATACCAAAGTAAAGGACATATGGAAAAATCCCAGAGTAATATCCAGCAATAATTATCCTGTCGTTAGGAAAAGTAAATAGTGCTGTAGAATTGGAAAGGAGCCCAGGAATCGCAACGCCTTTCCCCCCTAACAGTAAATTGTTCTGATTTGGGGGGTGAGGGTGGAATGGGCCAGAAGGAAGTGTCAGACAAGAGGGTGTTTTATATTAAGAAGCATCCTATGACCAAGCAATGCTAGACAAGGTGAGAGAGCAGCAGGACTTGCTTGCCAACCCCTCCTCTCCAATACATCAAGGCTTTATTTGGCACGGTGTATCTGCCATGTTCCCTCTAACACCATAACTAGATTAGAAACTTTGAAGGAGGATGCTTGCATTTATTCTTTCTTACAAATCTTACTTCTCAAAAAAAAACATTGGGATTGATGCTAACTAGATCGAACAAGGAATCTTTGCCATTTGAGGACTTCATTTACCCATTAGAGTGCAGGTCACTTTCTTTCCCTGGATTCCAGGGCTAGAAGTCTGAACCTCTAGGAAATCCAGTTTCTTCCTTTTTGAAGTGAAGCCGCTGAGGCTCATGTTTCACTGTTGGGGGAGTTAAGGAAGCAGTGCTTGGGTACCCTGGCCCAGGAGGTGTGTCCTGCCCTCCCAAGACAAGAGCCTGTGATTCACCATGGAGAGGGAGGGTAGCAAGGAGCTTGGCTGGCAGGAGAGCAAGTGTGCTGGAAGAGCTGACTGGATCTGCAGCAGGATCTTGGAACAGAAGCTGCGGGAAAATGATGAGGGGACTAGGTGGGAGGGGGAGAACCAAGGAGATCTCAGTGTGACCATGGGGTGACTTAAGGGTGAAGAAGCAAGAGTGTGAAAGAGTCACAATTCGGAGTGACAAGATGTCGGGTTTGATAATGAGCCCAGTGTGATTTATGCAGACAAGTGTTTTCTCTGAAAATCAAAAAGCTAAAACAATACTGGGCTTCAGCAAATGGGAGGACCAAGAAAACATAACAAGAGGAGAAGAGATTAGAATGTTCTAGTTGACTTATGTAAAGGGAAATGGGGGGGTGAGAATCAATAATAAGCCAATAATATAGGGCTGTTGCTGACGATAGTGGGAATTGCAAAGGGATGGCTTAAAATGGCAAATCGGTGTTTGGAGTTTTTCCCAGACAAGATACACAATATCAAATAATAAGGCTGTTCCAAAGTCTTGGAACTTATTTAAGTTTTCCTGAGTTAAAAAAAAAATTGCCACTGAAGCGATACAAATAATGTCAGGGTTGGGAAGGAAAAGAGCACGGGGAATGGGGAAAAAATTCCCAAAATAGCCTGGTTTGCAAGAGGAAGTGGGAGCCAAAAGATGGCCAGTTGACCCTGTGAGACATTCGCCATTCATTCTGACCTATGAAGAATTGTTCCTCGGAAGCTTATTGTGATCTTTAAGGAAATCTAAACAAGCACCAGGGTTGTCCCATACCCTTAGCAGGCAAACAGGTTGTAGGCCAAAAGTCCTCTTGGACAATATCATAAACACCTCTAGTCTACTTCTTCAAAAGGCTACCCAATCTATGTGGAGGAAGAAATCACATACGTTGCCACAAAAAAAATTAATAGCAAAATACTTCTAAGGTTAATAATTAAAATATTAGTTTTGTTACAATTGCAAAATTACTTTGTAAGTCATTAACAATGCAGGCCTCTTTCCTGTAACTTTGAGATGCTTCCTTGCCCTTCTGCCCTGCAAGCTGTGTGTCCTATGATTCTCCACGCTTATTACGATTGTGGCTGTTTTTGTAAAGGAAAACAGGTAAGGCTAAAGAGAGTGGGGGTAGGAAGAGATACCTGGGGTAGCTGGGCAACAAAAAAAGAGAGGAGAGACCTCAAGTTAAAAGACTGAATGAGAAGGAAATGGATGGTCTAAAGAGAAATTAAGGGTCAGTGAACACAGAGTGTGTGTATGGAAAGAGGATTGGACCAACTAGCTCCCAGAGCCACCACCAGGGGACGCCTAAGACTCAAAGACAACTTCAAGTTGTCTCTTGACTGTGAAGCTGCTTGTGTGGCCAAGTACCCTGAGGAATCCCTCAGGGACCCTTTGTGGTGGTACCTCTGCCAGGCTCCCCTGGTCTTGACTTCCTTCTCTGTTCAGTTTGGACACAATAGCTTATCATCTCAACCACTCATTAGCCAGACTATCAATTACCTCCCGTTCTCAACACCTATGTGCAGACCTTTGTCTGAGACCTCAAATTCTGGGCAAACCACACCTCCCCTCATGTTCAGTAGATGGCCTCTGCTCTGCAAAGTTCCTTCTTGCTATCACGGGGACCTCAAAGCTGACTCCAGGAAGCCTTGGAAGCAAGAGGACTCTTTCCTAGAAGTTTCAACGTGAGTCAGCCAAGACCAAAGTCTCTAAAATCCATCCTTACACATCTTTTCCTCAAATAGTCTAGTTTTTCCTGCAACCACCAGTTCTCTGCCAAGGTCCTCCTTGACGCCATGCTAATTCACCTCATCATCTCACCGCATTCTTTCTGGGTAGAGCAAGGTGGCCTGATGCTGCCAGCCATTTTCCTCCTCCTTGCCCTTTGCCAGTATAAGGCGTAGGGTGAGTCAGCAGATTTCCTTCTGCGTGAGGGGATGAAGGGCTTGCAAATATCAAGCGTATTTGTTGGATATGCCAATATATGCATATTAATACGTCCACTTGTGCTCTTCCATACCTCTTTTCTCAGGTTAAAATAAAAGAGTTTTTGTTTCACCTTAGTCTCTGTTTGGTCTCAGAAACGGGCAACAGACTGGTAACTGAAGTGCCTATTTACACATCAATGAGGACACTGTCCTATACTCAGAGCATGAACTCCTCAGTGCCCTTGGCTCTTCCCATCTCCCCCAGCATCCCTCAGTGCCCGTGGCTCCTCCCATCTCCCCCAGCATCCCTCAGAGCCCGTGGCTCCTCCCATCTCCCCCAGCATTACTCAGTGCCTGTGGATCCTCCCATCTCCCCCAACATCCCTCAGTGCCTGTGGCTCCTCCCATCTCTCCCAGCACTGCTCAGTGCCTGTGGCTCCTTCCAGCGTTTCTTGCCCCACTGCTACCCTAAACCTCTCTTTCCCAAGATCTGTGCTTCCATTTTCCTTCCCCCAGCTTGATCTCTACATAACTCAGCCATTTTGGCTACACTGGTCTCTTGGTCTCTTGGCCGTGGCCACCACTCCTCTTCCCTCTGCCTGCTTTCTCCCTTAAAGCTATAATACAAGTCTTCTCTCTCCTATTGGAGCAGTCATGTCCCTGGCCTTTTATTTCAGTTTTTGGTTCAGACCCACCTACCTGAGTTCTTGTTGTTGCTTTTGCTTGCCACACAATTTCTTCCATTCCCAGCAACGTTTGCCCTTTCATCTTTAGTGTACATGTTGTGGGAGACAGGGGCCGGGCAGCCACTCTGATCTTCAAAATTAAACCAAACAAACCCTTCATCCTCCCAGCGCACACTTTTATGGTCTTTGACCTTGCTTCCTTGTTAGAGTCAAACTTGGTAAAGGAATTGACAGCCTTTGTTGTATCCATTCTGTCCCTTCCTTGAGTCCCTTCAGCCATGATTTAATTTCTACCCAAGACGCTTTATGGACTCTCCACTAGCTGAAGCCATCTGCTGCCTCCTTGTCCTGTGTGTAGAGGAGAATCTGTTCTTCCTACAGCATCTGACATTGTAGGTCATGTCTTGAAATGCAGTTTTCCTGTAGCCTCCTTGTGTTCTCCCTACCTTTATTTACATGTTGTTGAAACACGGATAAGGCGGTGAACAGATGGCTTGACAATTAAAAGGCCTTGCTAGGCAAGCATGAGGGCCAGAGTGTGGATTTCAGTGTCTACTTGACAAATTATGTATGTCCGTGGTGACCCCAACACCGTGGGGTGTAGAGACAGGAGGTTACAGACTTCCAGCCTATCTGGGGGGGGGGGAGGTTTTAGACTCAGGGGGAGATCGTGCCTCAAAGTAATAAGATAGTGATAGAGGAGGAACATAGAATCTCTCCTCTGGCTTCCGCATGGGTGCACGTGTACCCCTCTCCCAAACACACGCATACATCCCCCCATACACTCCCCATAAATAATAAAAATCGCATGGATGATATTCAGGGCACTATTCTTTTCTGATTTTGGCTAGTGGCGGGGAGGGACTCCAAGCATTGGTGTGGCTTCTGTTAATGGTCGTGTGGTGCTGGTTCCAGTGCTGGGTAACCCTGGACTTACATAGGGAAGCATAGCCCAGATCTCTACCCTGCCGTTCCCTCCAAACCTACACCAGTGCAGTCAAGAATCGAGCTTGATCTTGCTCCTTCCTTTTTTCCACAGTATAAGCTTCATGGCATTTGTCCCATAGAACAAAAGCTTTAGAATATTAACATCTTTTCTGCCTTAAAAATAAAAATACAATTTGATTTTCTGTCCTTGAGATTGTTCAAAGAGTCTGCAGAGTACCTGAAAAGACAGCTTTGTGTGCTTTGGGTCTTTGAGTGTCTGAAGGTAACTTGAGTGATTCCCATGAGAGCAGCGAGATACAAACTTTCAAATACTTTAAACTACACTAGCTGGGGAAAGGGAGAAGAGTTGGTGTTACTGCGGGTCAGAAGAATCATCCAAGAGAGGAGACTCCTGACTGTGAACTTAAGAGCCCAGGAAACACCCTTTGCTTTCTTTTCTAGATAGATTGCCCATCATCTGAGTGTGCTACATTCGCTTTGAAATTGGGAATAATTAATTAAAAGACTCCAATTGTCAGCATTTCGTGAGTAAATAGATTGATAACTGAGAAGGTGTCTGTTGGTTAAGTGTCTTAGTTAGAATTTTATTGTTTTGGGCCGGGCGTGGTGGCGCACGCCTTTAATCCCAGCACTTGGGAGGCAGAGGCAGGCGAATTTCTGAGTTCGAGGACAGCCTGGTCTACAAAGTGAGTTCCAGGACAGCCAGGGCTATACAGAGAAACCCTGTCTCGAAAAACCAAAAAAAAAAAAAAAAAAAAGAATTTTATTGTTTTGAAGAGACATCATGCCCATGGCAACTCTTATAAAGGAAAGCATATAACTGGGGCTAGCTGACAGTTCAGAAGTTTAGACTATTATTGTCATGGAGGGAAGCGTGGTGTCACACAGGCAGACATGGTGCTGGAGAAGGAGCTGAGAGTTCTACATCTATATCCGTAGGCAGTAGGAAGAGACAGTGAGCCAGTAGTCCTGGCTTTAGCTGCTGAAAACTAAAAGCCTACATCTAGTGACACACTCCAACAAAGCTACACCTACTCCAACAAGGCCACACTTCCAATGATGGAGCTCCCTATGAATCAAGAGGGTATATTTTCATTCAAACCATCACATTGAGACTTTATAATAAGCTGTGGGGAAAGAGAGCCAAGTTTATTGGCTTTCATCACTTTGAACCTGATGAAATAGGAGCAGATTAACCTGTAAACAGGGTAAGAAACTGGTTTGAACTTTTGACTCTGGCTAACTCATGCAGCGTTCTATGATGTAGAGAAAATAGAATTACCAAGTCAGACAAGTAGAGTTGAAGATTACTCATTCGTGTTCTTTAAGGCTGGTTTTTTTTTTTTTTGATGATGTAGAAGATACTTGACCTTTCAAGAGTTAAAGTAGAACACGTTTCATAAATTCAAATCATGCCTTGCCTAAATTAATCCAGATTTTAATATTAAGCAGTGTCAGATAACCCAGTGGAAATGCTGTATGCATCAGTCGTTGGGCTCTCCCCATCCAGGCGTGCAATTGCATTTTGCACAGGTTACAATGGAAGGAACTCCAAACAAAAGCCGAATCCCAGTAATCAATCTCTGCAACAATGAAAACATGAACTAAATAGGTTGTGATCAATATTATTCACAACAGCTCAGATCCTTAATGATAATCCTTAACTGAAAGAGAGACTTTTGCTTCAAGGTTCGTTTGCGATCCACAGAGAACTCTAAATTTGGATGATACCCCAGTGCTTCGGGGGGGATATATGAGTCCTGTATTTCATTTTATGGAATTATAGCTCACTGCAAAATAGCATGCTCAGACCATCTCTAATTTTTTAATCCTATTTATTTTGTTTGTTTCTTTTTTTTTCTGGGCACAGGAGCATGAAGAATTAAACCCATGCTAAACACATGCTCGGACAATGAAGTGCCTCCCACCCTGCACCAATCTAAGTCCTATTAGACAGAACATGCTGGGGAGGAGACAGAGGGGAAGAACTGCTGGAGTGGAGGGTGATAGAAAGCCATATCTATTCCCTCTTGTTAAGTGTGCCTATTCCCTCAGTGGAAAGAGTCAGCTGTCTGTGTGAACCTCGTTAGCTCAGAGGGCAGAATTAATGGCCCTTCCTTCACCCTTATTGCTGACTTTCAGTCTCTCCTCTTGTGAAAAGAGGATTCTGGGAACTCTTCAAAGTTCTATTCTACCTTCGAGTGGTAGGACAGGTGTAAGTTCCTATAGAGTCACTTTTGGAACCCACTGAAGGACAGATCTGCTGCTATCGTACTTTTGAATTACATGTGCCAAGGACAATCTATCCGCCACCTCAGCCCTTTCTGCAGCAGACTGACATGCTGAGCTAGAGAGAGATGCCTTGTCTCCACCACTTAATGTTACCTGCAAAAAAATGGAACAGAACTGCAAAACGAGTCCTGTGGTACTCAGCACTTCCTCAGTAGGGACAGTGGCTCTCGAAAAAGATGCTCAGATTGATTTCATTGTCACTTCTTGTCACGTTGGCTCTCCAACCACACAGAGGATCCTCCACAAAGAATTCTGATGTTTGTTGAGAAACTGGACTGTTGATGGTTGCATACCTATTTTGGTAAACCCACACGACAGAGAGGTGGTCCTAGGATTGATTAAGACTGAACATGTAGTCTACTAACCCTAATCAACCACAGATCATGATGTATTACTAAGGTTTTTAATTTTATCATTTAATTTTTGCCATTTTTGGAAAATGTGTACTGGGCTGGAGAAATGGTTCAGAGGATAAAGGCTGCAAGCCTGGTGGTCTGAATTCAACCCAGTGACCCATGTGGTTAAAGAAGAGAGCCAACTCCTACTATTGTCCCCTGACATCCACACACATGCAGTGGTATGTGCAATGTGTGTGTGTGTGTGTGTGTGTGTGTGTGTGTGTGTGTGTGTGTCCATATCCATCCTGCCCTTTGGGGAATGAGGACCGTGTTAAATTTTGTAGATATTTTTATGCTTCTGTTAAAAAAAATCTCAGCTCAATCTTTAGGGTTTTGCATCCCTCTTATGCAACTCCTGCCTGCATTTAGGAAAGGATTTATTTTCCTCTTTCTGGTGTAGAGAAGCCTCAGCTTTGCAGATGAACCACAGGTTTGGGATTGTGGTTTGGGTAACAACACACTGAAGTCCTCCTAATTAATTATCAGTGTTCATAGCTTCTTTAAGCTGCAGTAGATTATTCTCCATTGATGAATAGCAGTTGAAGTGTGTGCTGTGTGCACAGATATGGCTAGTGAGGTTTTGTATCTTCATGTCTGTTTCCTATCCCTGATGCAACTTTATAACTTTTCCTGTCTGTGGCTTGAGATGTAAGCTCAGAAGCAAGTCTTTGCAGAGCCAGCCAACTGAGGACAGACTGTGCATTGTGCTTTGCAGAATGAGTACCCAGGAGACTGTGGCTTTGATAGAAACTTTTGAAATGTGTTGAAAAGAGTTCTTGTACCTTGAATACGGTTCTACAGTTTGGTGTACTTCTAGATCTGACAAAAGAGTCAACATCACAGGTTATTAGATAACCTGCTTCAGTGTAGTACCTCCAGTGCCCACTGCTTCAAATGCAGAGATATTTTCTAGGGGGACGGGAGACATTCCTTCTTCCTCTGGGGCTCTGTCCTTAACAGAGTTGCTGGCCCTGTCTGGAACCCTGCTCACCCTGCACGAACTAGAGGCAGGAAGCTTTCTTGCTTAGATGAATCAAAATGGACTCAGAGTGCCCTTCAAAGGAGAGCTTGTGGCATAGCTTGCCTTACACTTGTAAAGCTGATTTCTGGGGTGCAGTGGCTCTCAGCAGTGCCGTGCTATCTGCTGGTGAGGTCCCTGACTGAAGTGAAATGTGGCAGTCATGGGAAATTTCATTTTGAGAACTCTAAGAATAGCCTTGCTGGGACCAGTGTCAGAAGGAGAGTAATGGATGTCAAGGCACAAAGTCTGGACTATCTATGCTCACCTCTGACCCACTTTATCAGAGGTTTTCAGCTGTGACTGGGAAATAAGACCTCCATTCCCTAGACCTCACTAAAAGGCATCTCTACTTTTTGATGAATGAGGCTACTCTGCTTTGAGTCAAAGGCAATTCCAAGGGGGGGGGGTCACAGTAGTATTTTTGAGATGACAGCCTTGCTCAAAAGGCAAATGACCATCCAAGGCAGTGCGTATAGAAACCAAGGAAGGCATGGTGACACTGCCAAGCAGTAAAGTGCTTATGGGTAAAGCCCTGTGTTTTACCCCTAGCACCAAACAACAACCAAGACCAAAACAAAACAACAACTAAAAATACACCCTGCCTCCACCCCAAACGCCAGGCCGAGTCTTCAGAATCCCAGACTATTTCTTGAGAAGCATCCCTGGAGCAACTGTAACAAGGACATTTTTATCTGACCCGTCATCCCGTTTTCAACTTCTCTGGAAACATTTCCGTGTTTGCTATCTAAACCTCAGTGGAGGAGTTATGGCTACCCTGTATACCCGTGCATCTAAGACTCCGGTTAAAATATAAGATGATCTCTCCACGGATGCTTTGAGATCCAACTCACCTCACCTGCCACCCCTTAGCACAGCCTCGGCGTGGTCTTGAGTCTCTGCATTTTATAGACAGTACAAGAGCGATGCTAATCTGTTTCCCTTTGGCCTTTCAGCTGCCCCCTCTTTTCCTGTTCTACACTGACATGCAGTCATTCAGAGAAAACTGATACTCTATGCAAAGGTGATGGTTCAGGCCAAGACTCCCTTGTTGCCACTGTGCTTCAAGAAAGTTTGGAGTCTAGTCCAAGACCTTGATGCCACATTGCTCCATGCTGCACCCAAGCCTTGTTCTTCCCCCTTCACTGGACTGTGACACCTGCTGGAACCAGAGCCCCTCACATGCTCAGGTCCAACTTTCAGGTTCAAGATGTCTCCATTCTCCCTGGCAGCTTATATAACCTGAAAAACATAACCATGTGCAGATTTGAAGCCCTTTCTCCATTGCTGCTCCAAAAGCCCTGGAAAGCATTAAACATGGGAGACCTTCTGTCTTCTCTATGATGGAAGGGGACAGGGTGTGACTATCCTACAGATGAGAAAGATGGTGCTGTGTAATTCTGAACATGCTAACAGCCTGCCATATGAATAGATCCTAAATCTGTTGTGTTCTCTCTCTCTCTAAGATGATTGCTAAGAATAGAGGCAAATAGTTGCTATGAAACTTAGTCTGTGACCCTCTTGTGACTCAGCCAGCATTGCTAATTTGCCGTAGGAGTCAGCTTTCCATTTGTTGGAACAAATTACTGAAGTTAGTGTCCTTTCCTTAGAGTCTGCACTTGATGTGAGTTGACTGTACCTACCTGCTGCATGCATTAAATGAAGCTCAAGGGTAGTTTTTCACACAGGACTAGAGATGGGCAAAGTGATGCTGTGGTTAACTCTCCATCATTTTCACTTAGGTCTTTCTAACCGCCTTTTCTATCAAAGCTTCTTCTTCCAGACATGTTTTTCCTGTGTTCCCAACTGTACTGGCTGGTTTTGTATGTCAGCTTGACACAAGCTAGAGTTATCACAGAGAAAGGAGTTTCAGTTGAGGAAATGTCTCCTTGAGAACCAACTATGAGGCATTTTCTCAATTAGTGATCAAGGATGGGAGGACCCCTTGTTGGTGGGACCATCCCTGGGCTGGGAGTCCTGGGTTCTATAAGAAAGCAAGTTGAGCAAGCCAGGGGAAGCAAGCCAGTAAAAAACATTCCTCCATGGCCTCTGTATCAGCTCCTGCTTCTTGACCTGCTTGAGCTCCAGGCCTGACTTCTTTTGGTGATGAACAGCAATGTGCAAATGTAAGCTGAATAAACCCTTTCCTCCTCAACTTGTTTCTTGGTCATGATGTTTGTGCAGGAATAGAAAGCCTGACTAAGACACCCATCTACCCCCAAAATGGTGATAAGTGGTTGTTGAGCAGCCCATTGGTGTCTGCATCTCCAATCTCAGCTCAAGACACTTGAGCATCCACCGCAGGTTTCCAGAAGAGTCTATGTGCATTGTTGGAAGAGGCCCATGTCCAGCCTGCTTATCCCTAGAAAAGACAAAAGTTGCTGCTGAGCTTATTAGCACCTTTCCAGATGGCAGAGTGATTATTCCCGCGGGTGACATCTGGGCTGGTTAGCAGTTATGGGTAGAAGACTCCGGAAAGGGAGAGAGGCTTCATCAAGGCCATCAGAATATACTCGGTGCAGTTGCCTGCTGGAGAACAACAGCAGGCACATTTAGGTGACTGGACTGACTTAGAAACATTGCCTGGGTGAGAAATCCTGGCTATGTCCCCTGTGAAGGGGATGGGGAGAGGATCTAATTTTATCAACCAAAAAGGAAAGGCCATTAGCAATAGAAATGGGCAAACTATATGTGTGTGTGTGTGTGTATAATATATATATATATATGGCAATTCAGAATGACACAAAAATAAATAAATAGCAATACTAGGCATCATAAAAACAACTAAATATGCTTTTCACTCATCAGACGGATGTTGGAGAAAGCCACTGATAAATACCCAATGCCAGGGAAGCTGGAATTCCTCGTGTTTGTGAGTATGGGTGCTAATGCTAATAAGATGTTATAGCTTGTTTGCATACACCATTTGCATAAACATTTCTAAGTCTTACACATATCAGAAAGATGTGCACATAAGAATCTTCTCTGCCGGGATGGAGAGGTAGCTTAGTGCTCAAGAGTACCGTGTGCTCTACCAGAAGACCTGGCCTCAGTTCCTAGCACCAACATGGTCACTCACAACTCCAGTTCTGGAGAATCCAATGCCCTCTTCTGGCCTCCATGGGCACCACATGCAAAACACCCATACACATCAAATAAAAAAGCATCTCCTTTGCATTGTTATTAATAATAGCAGACAATTGAACAACCATGAGCATCGACCAGTAAACACACTTGTGTAAATCATAATTTGTGCCCAAACTGAAAAACTATAAAGCTATTCAACTCTCTGTGAGAGATATGTAGATATGTGCCCATCTCTGAGACAGTTAATTCACAACCAGGAAATTATATGACCTAATGGCATAATTTCATTCACTGCAAAGTGATTCCAAAGCCATAGATGTATGAGAATGTAGGTAGACGTGAGGATAAACAAACCGAGTTATGAAATACTTTAAGCTGTCTGTCCTGGGAATAGGAGGGAAGGGCGTAGGGAGTGAAGTGAGACCCTATGTTTTTAAATTCTGCATATTTCTGGCCTTTGACTTTTTTATAAAAAGAATGAATTTATGGATTGTTTATGCAGTTCATTAAACTTTATATAAAAATAGCAAAGTTGCAGCTTGGTTTTCTGGGAAAAGCATCCAGAATTGCTTCCCAAAGACTCCATTCAGGAAACCACAGGTGGGCGTAATGGAAGTTTTCTTTTTTTATTTTGGTAGTGGTTGGTCTGTTTACATAATTAGGCATGAGAGAGCACCCCCCCCCATAGTTTTCCAGAAAACATACCTGTATTGTCTGTAGAAGAGATACACATATGAAGCTGGCTGGGCCTGCCTCTTATGTGTAGGTTGCAGTGGGTGAGAAGTACTATTCCCACTTTGCTGGCTGGCATGGTCATCACTAGAGATGATTAGGCATAAGATGCTGGTCTACTCCCTACTGTGTGCACTCCTTTCTTGGCCTTGAGCTCAGTGCTCAAACAGTGAAGCCAAGTTTTCAGAGTCTTGTTAGCTTCAGTCTTATATGAAACACCTCTGTAAGCCAGCAATGATCAGACCTGACATGGCCATTCCCTGGACAGCAGTTATATTCTTAAGTGAACACTACATAATAATTGACAGCCCCTGTGTCTGTCTCTCACCCTGCTCTGCTACCTGCTTCTGGGCAAGAGTTCCATTTTGTTCATCTCCATATCTATGTATCCATACTATGGTACCGAGTCCAGGGCCCAACTCCGACAAGATGCTCAGCAAGTGACTGTTAGATAAATAATAAAACGTTTGGCTCCCAAGCAACTCTTTTAAATTTTTTTTTTTATCATTTTACATGTATGGGTATTTTGCTCACTTGTGTGTCTGTGTACCACATGTATGCCTGGTACCTGCAGAGACTAAATGGGGATTCTGGATCCTCTGCAACTGGAATTACAGACATTTATGAGCCGTCATGTGAATACTGAGAATTGAAATGTGGGTCCTCTGGAAGTGTATCCAGTGCTCTTAACTGCTGAGCCATCTCTACAACCACAATGTATATGTAGGTGTGTGTGTGTGTGTGTGTGTGTGTGTGTGTGTGCGCGTGCGTGTGTGTAGACTAGAAGAAAATTTCAGGTGTCATCCTTTGAGACAAGCTCCCTCAATGGTTTGGAGCTTCACCAATTAGGTGAGACTATTTGGTCAGTGAACTCCAGAAATCCTGTCTCTTCCCCAGCAATGGAGATATGTGGGTTCGGGGGATCAACTGACTTTTAAATAAGTGAAACTAATGTTTGCAGTGGTTGGATGTGAGAGAAAAGGCTAGAAACATAACAGTTAAAACCGGGTGCAGTTCAGGCTGAACACGGAGAGGGGGGCAGTTTTGTTTGGCATTTACACTTAACCAACAGACTCTGCTAGCTTCTCGGCCTCCTGTGACTTACCTTCTCCTATAGAACAGACAGGACATTGCTTCCCTGCCTCCTGGGATGCTTCCTGGGGTTCAGTGAGATAAGGATGAAGAGCTTTCTTAGTGGCCACAGCACACGGACGGGGGCATTCACTGTTACTTGTGCTGGTTTTTATCCAGAATATATATGACATGAGTCATTCTCTGGTCAGGGTTGCTAAACACCTCTTTAAATGCCAAGTGATTATTATTTAACTAACTTTGGAGATGCATCTTCTAAGAATGGAGACATTTCCCGAAACAGTCTAATGAGCACCTTACCTTTCAGCTCAGGAACATTATCATAAGCAGCAGTTACCATGCCGTGTAAGGCACAGAAATACTGCCCGTGCCCACAGAGGTGTGGGCCAGGGCCACGCTTCGCAGCCAGTTGAATTCCTTGGCTCCTTTGTCTTCGCTTCCTTAATGGCCAGCTGTCAATTCTTATTTCTCTCAGTGGCCTGTGTGTAGTACATTCGTTCATCATTATAATTTTCTCTTCTAATAAGCCGTGCTCTTGGGAATCAGGCAGCCAAGAATGTTATACTTGTGCATAAATAGCAGTGACTTGATGAGGGTCCTTCGAAGCTCTCAGATGAATAAGATGCAAAGTCTTTGCGACAGGAGTGTAGTTTGAGGTTTTTAATCTTCTTGTGATATACCGCTATTCCATATAGTTAACAAAGCCTCACTACGCGCAAACCCTCTCTTCTCTCCACTCGTGCCTGCACTCACAGGGTCTCACTTATAGCCTCTAATCCTAATGTAGGCTGGGATTATGTGTGTGTGCCACTAAATCTGGCTCTCCGTTTTCTAGTTTAGTTGAATTCAGCTCAGTGCCCTGGGCTGGTCTAGACCTCTCAACACTTCCTATACTCAGAGAGAAGCACTTTGTGCTCCCGGGAACAACACTGGGTTCAAGCTCTGAGCCTGATGGTCCTGTAACCGGGAACAAGACTGGTTCCGCCGATGTCAGTGAGAAGAATCTGTTAATTCTAAAGTGCTAAGAATAGTTTTAGCATTGTGCCACCCCAGCGCACGGATCTGCTTTTGTTTCTAGTGTTCTTCCAAGAATTTGGCTGGAGACAGAACTCTGTGTTTTTATGGAAGAAATTTCCTCAACAGCCTTTCCATCCACCCCTGTTCTTTGAGGTGATGGGGGGGCATTCTATAAAACCATTGTGAAGCTGCTATTAGGGGACATGATGAGGTCAGATAGCAGGGGAGAGGGGATGTAAAGAACCACCACGTGGGATGCAGCGTGCTGAGCTGAGGGGGAAGTTTCCTTCTCTACTAGACTTTTGCCAATAAGTTCATTTATACCTACAGATGGGAAAGCATTAAAATAAATATGTGGTGCATCCCTGGGCTTGAGCAGAGGAACGGTTGATAATTAAGTAGATCCAGTATTTGTCTTCTAATTTTGTATTAAATTTCTCAAATTAAATGCTGTATTTCTGCAGAAACCATCTGTCTTGGAGCATGCAGTACAAGATGCCTTGTGACTATTCAGTAATGTTCTTTTATCAACGTGAAAGTTGCTGTGGCAGATGGCTGCCCCTGCCCTTCATCTTCTCTTTCTGATTTCTTTGGACCTCTTTGGGGGATCCAGTTGGAATGAATTCCCTACTACAGCCCTGGGTCTTCTGGGACTGCCTGACCTGCCTGGGCCTGGAGTATAGACCTTGTTGTGCCTTTGTTATTTAGTTACTGGGACCTACTCAGTGCCTGTTTTGTGAAATGCATGAGCTTTAAAGATACCTCAGTCTGAAATGTTTCTGAGAGACAACAAGGCTAAGAATGAAGTAAGAGCAGCTGTGGGAAGTGGAGGTGGAGTTGACTGTGGGTCGTGAAGGAAGCAGGAGGATTCCACATCTCAAGGTCACATTTATAGCTTACTATTGAAGTTTCTCTGTCTCTCTCTCTGTCTCTCTCTCTGTCTCTCTCTCTCTTATGTGTGTGTATATGTTTGTGTGTGTGTGTGTGTGTGTGTGTGTGTGTGTGTATGTTTGTGTGTATATTATGGTTGTGTATATGTGTGTGTATGTGTGCATATATACAGTTCCTTCTACCTTTGCAAGAGTTCCGGGGACGGAACTCAGGTCGCCAGACCTGCAAGACAAGCACCTCTACTTTTGAGCCAGAGTCATCTTGCTGGTCTTATCTGGACTTTTAACTAAGTATTGGCTGAGATACTTTGTCTCTTTAACTCAGTATTTTTTTTCTTAATTTGCAAAAGTGAGGCTATAGTTTCTGGTGTTTATTGTAAAATTGGGTAAAGCTGAGCTGACTTGGGGAAGTGCCTTCCATACTGTAAGATGGCAGTAGTCACCATCATGGCCATCAGTACTATTAAGATGACGTGTGCTAGATTCGCCAGCTCTGTAGTTCTGGCTATGCAGAGCAGTGGAGGCATCCTTGCTCCTGCTTGGTTCAATCACTGCACTAACTTGTGTTTTATCATTCAGTTTTCATTTTGTCAGTGACCACTCATCCACACCAAAGGATGAAGTCAAGGCAGGGGCAACATCTGGCTGGAGGATCAGATGGTCAGGAAGGTGGTCAGGAGACTGGAACATGTTACATTTAAAGAAACATGTTTAACACTTAAAAACACAGAAACTATCCCAGGCTCAGAGAGTCTGTCAGAGATGGATAAAGACTCTTTAAAGAGAGCAGTTCCTTGAACAAACTCAAGAGAGGAAGTTCTCAGGGCCTGACTTTCATTAAGAAAAGTCTGGTTGGTTAACCACCTAGTTGGAATTTAGCCAAATTTTGCTCTCCTTTAAGACAGTTTCCAAGTAGGTGGGCCATGTGGGAAGCCTGTTCCAGCCAGCTGTGTCTGAGAATGGACTTTATTACAGAGTCTACTCCTGAGCCATCCCAGCACAGACGTAACTCCAAGCAGTATAGAAATGAGATGTAAAATATGGCTTGGAAGGAGGTGAGAGCACCAAGTCTCCCCTTACCTAGTATTTAGGTTAGTGAAAACAACAAGCCCCGAGTCAGAGTCATTTCTGAGAAAGGAAGGAGAGAGATGATATATGTGGTCAGCGAGATAATTGGACTCATGGAGTTGGGACAGCAGCCGTGGAATCAGACCAATTTCTGTCCTCATTGATTAGGCTTCTTCTAGTAACTAAACTGTCACCACAGCAATTTTGCTACAACAGTGACCTGTGATCACAGTGTTTAAATTCCACTATAGCCATATACCTCCACCCCAGGACCAGGGCGCCAACAGTGAGCCCGTTAAAATGCATGAAGCAGCGCCTCACTGCGAGACCCTCCCTACAGCAGGAACTCCGAGTGGGAAACCATGCAAGCGGTTTGAGATTCCTTACCTTCAGACACAAAACCTTAATACCACGTTGACCTTGGACTGTAATTTGGGTAACCAGTACTTTTAGGCCCGATTTACAGCGGGGAGGTAGAATTGGCCAGAAAACATGTGTTTGCAGTGAATGGTGTCCATGGATTGGTTGCTGCATACTGGTCTTGGATGAGTGTTTGCAACATCTGTACTCCCTGTGGTCCATCGGGTTGGTTCTTGCACACAAGTCCTTTTTCTAAGATGGCGTATTGTCGCATGAGCCCTGTGCCTACCTACCCTCTTCTGTCCTCTATTGATCTCTGGCTTACTTATAGTACCTAACACAATGTGAACCTTGCTATTTTGTCTTCCTGAGGGAGCAATGAAAAGGGAAAACATATGCATGTTTTTAGTGCAGACAGTTTAAAAAATATTTTCAATCTCCAGTCAAATCTATGGATGCCAGACTATAGATACAGAAGGGCAAAGAATTTGCCCGGACCATGGGTTTTACTTGAAGAAACTCACGTGAGATTTATCTTCACGCTTCTCACATTACATTTCAAGCTGTGTTCTCTAAAGCATGCTTTCTCCAGCTGAGATCCAGAACATTTCTGCTGCTGTGGGAATTCCATGCTGACCTTTCTCTGTGTTTTCTCAGTCCTCTCTGCCCTGGGCTGCGATACTCAAAGTGTAAAGCAGTTTGCCTCAAAGAGTTTGTGTGTTTGTTTATTGTGAGACAAAAAGTCTCACTATGTATCCCTGGCTGGCCTGGAACTCTCTATTAAAAATCAGGTTAGCCTCAACTCATATAGATCTGTCTGCCTCTGCCTCCAAGTGCTGGGACTAAAGGTGTGCCCCACCACACCCAGAGAGTTTTTGAGGTCTATTTTGAATTCTCTTTCTCTGAGGTGCTTTAGTTGTTTAATTGTCTACACTTAGTCCTCTGACTGATGACATGATCTTTATAGACATCTTATTTTTTTTTACATTGGCCAGAAAAAGAAATATATTTAGAAAGATTTGACATTTGAAAATAGCTTCTAGTTTTCTTGTTTTATTTCTCAAAAAAACGAAAGGGCTAGTTTCCATAAGTTCTGTTGGTGCACCATCTTTGTGTTCCAGGTCTCAGTTGTCTGGAAGCTCAGCGGACTGATCCTTTGCTTCCCACTTCCACCATCCGTGTCCTCTACTTCTGCCTGGTGGCTTTCTTCACTAGCAAAGCGTGCTGGATAGGTTTAACTGTTAACTTGACACAATCAAGAAACACCTGGGAAGAGCATGTTACGAGGAATTGTCTAGACCATGTTGGCCCATGGACATGCGTATGGGAGATTGTCTTGATTATAATTTGAGGCAGAAAGATCTGTCCTGAATGTGGACTGCATCACTTCATGGGCTGAACCTTGGATGGTGTAAGTGTAAAGGATGTTGAGTACTCCGGAGCAAGCTAGCAAGTCTAGGATGTGACCGTCTGCCTTGACTTCCCTGAAGTGATGCACTGTAACTTGGAGTTACAAGCCAAATAAATTCCTTCCTCCTCTGGTGTTTTTTTACTAAGGTATCTTATTAAAGCAATAGAAATGACAGTAAGGAAGAAAGGATCTCCACAGGTGCAGAGAGCAGCATGATAACTCCCACGTTCATCCAAGAAATGAGGATTATATACAGGAGCCTTTCATCCCCTCATGTGTGGGTGTTGAATGCATGGCCCGTACCTCCTCAGTGAGTCTCAGAATAGTTACTCAACTTCCAGTCGTCCACAGCAGCATTGCTTCTCTCTCTCCTCTACCTCAGTTTCCCCCTTCTATATGCTTTCTGAGATTCCAAACATACCTCCTACAATCTGGTGGGCTGTTGGTGGATCCAAAACCAAGCTAGAACTATTTCCTAAGCTACTGCTTAGGTTCTTGCATAGGCCTACTTACTTGGCCTCTGAATCTCTTAGAGCAAACCAATCAGTCCCTGAAGCCCGTTGATGCTTTTCTCTTACAATAGAAGCCAAGACCCCTCATGCATCCTATTGCCCTATAGGGACCTGGCTTTTCCTGTCCTTCAGCTCCGGAGACCTGGCAGCATCCAGGTCTCTCTGTGTACCTCAGCCTCATTGCTTGGGCCTCTCTGCACACCCTCTCCTCTTCTATGGTGATTGTCCTCAGTGTCTTATGTTCCAGCTCTTTCCTAGCTCTCTCAGGCTTGGTCCAGCACCTCACGTTCCCACATGCCTCATGCTTTACCATCTTTATTCTTGTCATCTCTGCACTCATAACTTACCTTCTGCTCTGTCTAACTCAGAATCTGAACAAAATCTGGTTTTATTAAAACACCACTCCATCCATTGGTCCCCATATTATCTATTCCTTTTGGATACAACTGCAGGGTGACTTGTGCACACAACATATAAAGATTTGCTTTATAAACTTGGTCAAAAGAAGTTTAGTGACCTCTTCCCTAGATCCAACTGTCTTGCATATGACTGAGGCCTAGCACAGAGCCCTCTTGGTGATCCAATGTAGACAAAATACAGATATTATCTTGCTGTCTGAAAGTAAAAGCTGTTTCTATGAAGGGTGCCCTTCTTGCCTCCTTGCTGTCATTTGTCCCTCTTATATGGATTGTGCATGTCCTTGTGGCTGCACTACTGGTAACAAGGGGACCTTTGCCAGCAGACTGACCTCCTCAGGGTCCTTTGTGGACAGCGTGGGATCCACTTCTGTGGGATGTTTACTGGATTCCTAGGCAGAGCTTTTACTAAGGAGAGAGTTCCTGTCTTAATCTGAGACTTTTGTTCATGTGTGTCAGAGCAGGCGGGGTGTGCTGTGGCGCTTTCCAGATCAAAAAGAGCATCTCCCTGCTTTTATGTTTACGTTGGAAATCATGGCCAAGCTCAGTTCAATTTGAGGAAATCAGAGTAGAGTGGAGAACAGAAAGGAGATAGCTGTGATTTGGGCCATGCAAAGTATGAAAACACCCATACCGGATGCTGCTGTTATTGGTTTTTAGCATGGAGATTTGCATCATTTCTCTTTCACTTAAAAAATATTCGGGTCTCCCAGGCTTCAAAGCAATGCCTGCCAGATCGTCTTCAGTTTGCCTTTATCACGTTCTAGGACAGGGCTGGGAGACTATAGCATTGTCTACATCCAGACAACCACTGTTTTTGTAAACAAAATGTTATTGGAAAGTAGCCACACTCAACTAGCTCTGCACTGTCAATGCTCTATCTCCCACTCAGATGGCCAGGACTGAAAAGCCCAGCCTGCTGTACACTGTGTGTTCTGATCTACTCCAGGAAGGCTGTTATGGCTTGGATATGCTTTATGTCTCAAAGGTTCATGTGCCAGACACTTCGTCCCTGGAGTAGGGACATGACGGAACCTCCAAGAGGCCGGGTTCAGCTGAAGGTAGGACATATGGCTCTGCCTTCATGAATAAATTAATTATCTCTCTGTGCAGTGGAACAGTAGTTACTAAAAAAGACTGTATTGGCCCCCCTCCATTCTTGGCTCATATATGTGCCCTTTCTGCACATGGCTGGTTCCCTTTCTGCTTCATGGTCATGCTGTGATGGTGCCAATGGGGTCCTTTCCAGGATGCTGATATGTGCTATATGAATTGAACCTTCTAGTCCTGAAACATGAACCAAATAAAACTGTCTTTGTTAAAATACCTAGGCTTGGGTATATTGACATTAGAGCACAAAGTGGAATAAGACAAAACTCTTTCAACTTAACCATATCCATCAGTTGTCTTCCTTTGCCTTTCTTGGACAACATGGATCTAAGCCCTTGTCTCTAAGACCATTGTCTCTGGCTACAAATGCAGTCCTGTCTTTTCCTGCTTAGCAAATACTTCCTATAAGCTATGATCTCTACTTGGCTTTCATCCTCCTTATAAAACTTTTGAATTCATATATATATATATATATATATATATATATATATATATATATATATATACATATATATATATATATTTTTTTTTTCCTTTTCTGGATTCCTATGACACTTTGTAGAAGTCTGCACTAAAAGGGTTTATTGCTGTCAGTATCATAGTGCCTGGATTGTTTTTGTTTCCTGTTATAGTATGGGCTTACTCAGAACCTGTAACCAGGCAGATGATAAATAACACATTTCTGTCAGAGTACTGAATACACTTTAAAAACATTTTATTATTTTCTGTATATGACATGTATACACATGTGTATACCACAGCACATGTACACAACATATGGAGGTCAGAGGACAAATTATAGAGTTAGGTCAATCTGTTCACTTTTCCATGGGTTCTGGGGATCCAACTCAGGTTTGTGTGTCAATCTCCTTTACCCACTGAGCTATCTTGCTGTCCCCATTGAATGCCCTTTACCAGTGTACAGGACAGCACAGAGGTAACCAAAAACACACACTGCAGTTGGAGAATCTTGATGGCAAAGGACTTGGGTCAGTTCTTAATTTCTCCGTGTCCAACCATCTTATAGATGGAAGACATCACACGTGGTTGAAAAGAGGATTTGGCAAGGATGCCTGGTATACATACTTCTGGCTCTTTTGACTCTCTGTGCAGTAGAGAGAGCCTTTGGTGGCTTGGGGTAGGGGACAGGGTGTCATTAGACACAGTGTGTTGGTTGGAGAGCTATTGGGAGAATTGTTAATACTTTTTTCCCTGGAGGAAGCTGGGCATTTATTGGTAGACTGACCTCTTACAGCGGTAAATGAGGGATAACTGTAGTCTAACCTCTATCTTTCATTTAGAGGCACACTGACTTTTTCCTCTCCTTTAGTTTTTTTTTTTTTCTTGTGGAACGTAAGAACATTTCACCATCTCTGATATTGTCTTTGCCTCATCAGTTGAACTGAACACCTTTAAAGTCGCTTTGTGTCCACTACGGTCATTGTAGTCGCAGCTTGATGACTGGCATGTTACAACCACCTTAATATTCTCCTTTTCCATGGAAGATGGAATCGAAAAAAATGGAAAGCAGTGTTTTTCAGCAGTTTTCCACATTTCTCTGAGTGGTGCTGATTTCATGTTGCTAGAGCCTGCGAGCTGCTGGAGGCTTCACATTTCCTGACTGCCTAATGGGAAGCCTTTGATCTGGCGAAGAGCCCAATTGTCCATCTTCCTGGGGCTGGCAACCACTTATGGGGTTATGAGGGTGCGCTTTAATCGACTTCCTAGACACCTCTCCACTGGGGGAGAGCCTGCAGACAAGGAAAGGAGTGTGTGAGTGCTGACGAGAAATTCCTGAGACTGGTAGGTGGTTTGAATCTCATTTTAAATACCAGGAAAGCCACATTCATCATCTCGGAGAGCAGATCTGAATGAGAATTTCAAGACAGACATTCTCTGTTAATACTTAATGAAGTTATACTTTACAAGTAGAAACACTCATTTTTCCCTTGCTAAAGAGCCATGAGAGAGATCACAGGACACTGGATCCTTTTAAATTAATGGGGTTTTGACATCTTTGGGACCTGTTTTATAAAGAAATCCATTTTTTTTTTTGCTGGCTTCTCATCATTCACGTTTTGTCAGTCACACTTTTAAGCATCTCAGTGATATCAGGAAGAAATCCTTCTTGCTTACAAATAGATTTCACTGGTTTAGAGCCTGAATCATGTCCTGTTGCTAGAAACGTCGGCAATCTTTGCTCTCCGTTCATGGGAGACTTTTGTGATTAGGACGGTGTTCAAGTAGCAAATGCTCTTCTCCCATGGAGGCCATTACAGTTTGCAGTTCCCACTGATAGGAGAAGGTCTTAGCAGAGGGCTAGTCTACACACACACACACACACACACACACACACACACACACACGAGTTATAATCAAATAGGTGTATACATATATCCAGCTCTGTATACACCTCTGGTTGTGCTTAATTCACTCCTTCCTAATACTAATCAGCAAGGAAAGAGATTTAAATACAGATGGGAAATTTATAAGATTCAAATCAACCTTAGCAAGGAAACATTTTAGAGAATAGATGAATAGATGCTGTAAGCTTTGCATAGGAAAAAGGCACTCCGGCACGCTTGCGGTGTGTTTAAAGGACTCCGTGTCCCTGGACTCTCTCTCTCAGGTACCTCCAGCACACACGCAGTGTGCTTAAAGGACTCCGTGTCCCTGGTCTCTGTCTCTTGGACTCTGGGACTGCACTGTGGTGTACGAGGCATGTATGAACAGCTGCAGAAAGAGAGAGGCCTCATGCGCCTCCCTTGCTTAGTAGGTACTGCTGAGTCCACCCACGTGCCACTGTAGCCAGCAGCCTCAGGACTGGAAAGCAAGACAGGAGGCAATGCCCTGGTGCCAACTGAGAGCGTGCAGCTGGACATCAGGTGTGAACTGACAGCCACCTAGAGGGTTTCAATTCGGATAGCTGAGGTTCTGATGCCAGAACTCCGGGTTTTTGTTGTTGTTGTTGTTGTTGTTGTTGTTTGGGTTTTTTGCTAAGCAAAGCTGCTGGTGACGTTGGTAATGACTCTATTTAAGGACAGGAAGTTTGGGCAGGTTTGATGACAGATAAGATCCAGTGCTCAGAGTCAGAACTTAGGGAACTGGCGACAGCCATTTCCACAATTGTCCCTGGGGACTCCCCAGTGACCTGTGCAACCTCTCCTGGGCCCTGCCCTGCCTAAGGGGACTCAAGCATTTTTCTTTGTGAGGAAGTTAGTCTTTATCTAAGGAGAACTTATTTTAAAGAATTTTCCTTGGTTGTCCTTTGAAATGTCATTTCCTGCTTCTGCAGATGAGGAAGCGGGTGGAAGGAAGTTAGAGTCTCATCCACTTAGAGCCTAATTTACTGTGGCTTCCTGCTGTCAGCACTCACCACCAGGTTACCCATTCCTTCCTCCACCCAACACATCTAGCATCTGTAAACCAAGAGAGGTAGCTGGCAATGAATCCGTGAGAAACAGGGAGGGTGTGTGTGTGGAGAATACCCCTCCCTTTAAGTCCACTCCCTCCGAGTCATGACATGTATACAGGAAATGTCTTATCCCATGATTTCCAGTCTTTCTTTCAGGATCAGAAATGGAAATGAAAGCATAGACCCTTTGTTAACAATTATTAAAAAACCCAGGACAGCAGCTCTACAGTAGTAATCCAGGCCCAGTGTCCACGAATGGTACAGGTTGCAGGGCCCACATCCCAGAAGCCAGACCTGACTTGATCTTTTTTCTTTGATTTACTCTAAGACTGGTGCTG
Organism: Mus minutoides; assembly: GCA_902729485.2. NCBI lineage: Eukaryota > Metazoa > Chordata > Mammalia > Rodentia > Muridae > Mus > Mus minutoides. Next base: position 482,004 of record LR749955.1, on the reverse strand, counting down.
ACCTAGTCTTTACGTGTATTACTGCAACATCTGTCAGATATTAAGTTGGGCTGTGTCGTCTTCGTGTCTTCTGATTTCTCTCAATCCCTAAATGTGTAGTTTTCCCCCTTCTTTCTATTTTCTTCTGCCTCATTTTCTCTTTTTTGTGTGTGTATGTGGCACAGTCATGTGTACACATGAATGTGCAGGTGTGCTTGCTTGCATATATGCACTCAGAGACCAAAGATCAAGGTCAGACGTTCTCCTCTGCCATTTTCTACTTTATTTTAGATTGAGTGTCCCCCTGAACCTGGAGTTTACTATTTGTCTAGACTGGCTGACCAGAGATCTCCCAGGATCTTCCTGGCCCCACCTACCAGAGCTGGAGCTACACCCAGTTTTCTATGATGGTTACAGCGATTCGAATTCAGGTCTTTGTGCTTTTACGGCAAGTACCTTCCCCACCAAGCCCTTTCACAGAGAGCACTTTAGAAACAAATTTCTGCCTTTTTTTTTAACCCCTTCAACTCATCGCCATGGCATCTGTTTCTCTCAAAATTCTGGGACAGTACTGAGCTCAAAGATGCTTGATGGGAAAGTAAGGCTGATTACAAGCAAAGAGCCAAAGTCGTGGTCATCTGTTCTGTGTGGTGGGCTCAGAGGCAGATGAGAGTGTGCTAGAGGTGCACGTGTGGCAAGGAGACATGAGTGGGCACCTGACTTCTTTCTCAAATGCGCAGTGCAGCACACAGGTTCAGCTAGAAAAACAACGAGAAGAGAGGTAGTCTATTCTTTTTTCCAACTGGCATAGAAATTTCTGGTAACAATGAATACAAGTGGCTTTACTAAACTGACTCAGAGAATGTAAGTTTCTGCCACTGGTAGAGAATCTCAGTTAGGGTGTTCACAGTCATCGGTAGTGGATTCCTCTAGTCTTAATCAAGATGTTCACTGTCACTGGTAATAGAGTCCTCTGGTCTTAGTCGAGGTTACCATTGCTGAGATAAAATGTCATGGCCAAAAGCAAGTTGAGGAGGTAAGTAATTATTTGGCTTATACTTCCTCATCATGGCCCACCAGCTTTGGGTGTTACTGGATATCAGTTGAGGACTTCACCTTTCCCCCTGGCACGAGTTCTTTCTTCCTCTGCTCTTTCCATATCAGACCAACAACACAAGACATGGCTGGACGTGTGATGGACAGTTTCAGAGAATATTAGCATCCTATCACAGTCATTTGCAGCCTTTGCATGCCTGCTCTAGAGCCTTTCCTAAGCCACAAGAGATCCCCCAGTCTAAACTGAAGATCACTGGGGAATTTGTGGGTAAAGGGGAGCTAGTGTGGACCTTGATAACAGCAGATGAGGGTCTGCAGACAAGTAGTCCATATCCCCGGGTTTGAAGGCACAAATCTGAGATGCGTTAGTTAAGGGTCCCTTGCGGGCCAGCCAGCTCACTGACAGTCTTTCCATGCCTTTTCTTGCTTCCGTCTTTATGACTACTTTCTGGTGGTCAATTAGGTACAGTTGTAATGTCAGACAATTAGTTAAGAGATATCCATAAAATGAATTAGAGTGGTACATATATATCATACCTATTCTTCTCTTATAGATCTTGAACTAACTGTGGCATTTTTGCAAGGCATACACAGGTCTTTAAACTTTGACTTGTTAATTAGAAGTGAAAATCAGAAATTCAGAAATGTTCATTATGTTGGAAACTTCCACACATATTTATGATCATAATGTATTGATTTATGCAGTAAATTTTATAGAGGCTGCCCTTTTCCTCGGGCACCATATTATAGTCTGGTTTGAGAGAGAGAAAAATAAAGTATGGCTCATGTCTAAAAGTGTATTGTGTACAAGGAGAGGTGATACTAGAAGTCTGACCAGACTACAGTGAAGGCCCAGTGTAAGTGGTCATTCCTGGTCAGTATGATAAAGCGGGGATGCCGAGAGCCTGCAGGACAAACAGAAGAAGGACATTACCGGGAAGGGGAAAATTGAGCTAAGACAGGGAGGGGTGAAATGAGTCAGGCCTTGGGAAGAGCTGCAGGTGATGGGACAGAGTTTGAAGACAATGTGGAATCCCGGGATGAGGTTGTACACTCCATGCTCTGTGTGAGAGACAGTGAAGAAAGATGGAGCATGGAAATGTCATGTTAGGAACTGCTGACCTTTGCAGGTCTGAAGGTTGCTGCGGTCCATCACTGCTGTGCGCAGGACTGGTACCCAGGATTCTCGGCACCTTCTTCTTCATAAAATATTATAATGATCTTATGTATTTTTAAAATTAGTCTTTTGATTTAGTCAGGGCCTTGGGGGGCACAAAATATTAGCTATAGTCATATTGGCAATGGATTGATTCAGAGAAATATGAAGAAAGAGCTTAAAGAATGCCAAAAGTCATGGAGTATATATAGCCCCTTATGGAAATACAATTCATTGATACTGAGAACGGTCATAGTAGATGTGAAGTATGTAGCCCCTTATGGAAATACAATTCATTGATGCCGAGGATGGGCATAGTAGATTGTCACCTCTCCTGCTCTAGGCATCTATGAGCAGCTTGCTCCCACTCTCAAATGCACCTCTAGGGGTTGGGGTGAGGAAAACTCAGTGGACAGTGCTAGTCTAGCATGTCCAAAGCCTACCGTTCAAACCATTGCGTTGTAAACACAAGCTAATTCATTCTAAAATTGGCCCCACTCACTGGCATACTGGTTTTCACATTGTCACAGTGTGAGCCTTCGGGTGCAAGCCAGTACAAAATTCTTCCCAAACCCTTTGTAAAGAGGCTGCTAGAAAAGTTCTTTAAAAACTTATCACTATGCACCACTGTTTCTCAACCTGTTGGTCACAACCCCTTTGCGCGTGGGGCTGGGGGCTGTCTGTCAAAGGCTCCTTTCACAGAGATCACCTAAGACCACAACTACTCATGTTACGATTCCTAACAGTAGCAAAATTATAGTTATGAAGTAACAATGAAAATAATTTTATGATTAGGGTCACCACAACATGAGGAACTGTATTAAAGGGTCACAGCATTAGGAAGGCTGAGGACCACTGCTCTGCATGAAGTCCTCCTTTCCATTCTTGGGCTGAAAGACATACAAGATCAGAGCAGCCTACTCCTTATGTGTCCTTCTACATCGTGGGTAAGACCCGCCCGCCCACCATCAGGGTTTACTTTTAGAATCGTTGAGTATACCGCATGGAGGTGGGGGCTGGGCAATGAGAGAACACCATGAAATGTGGTTGGCACTACAGTTTTAGGATGATCAATGGCAGTAGACCACCCATATTTCCTTCCTTTTTGCTCACTTCCTGTCTGGTGTGGAGTGGCCCACAGAGACTTTTCAAGGTCAGTGGCCCTACTGGACAGCTCGGTCTGTTCATAGGCCATCTTAACTTTATCATGGGTCTTCGCTTGTGAAGAGTAACCTCACAATAGTACTTCATTGGTCCAAGATTCTGGGCTCTTGGCACTGAAGCCCTATTGATTTCCTATGGGAATTCTGAATCTAAATTCCCTTTTATTACAAGGTAGACAATAGAACGTGAGGGTTAATCTTTCTAAAACTTACAATTCTAGGTCTTTTTTCTCTTCCTCTCTTTTCACCCTGAGGGGAAGAATTTGGTAGAAGAGAGTAGCAGAGCTGTTGGGGGGTTTTGTTGTTATTGTTTGTTTGTTTGTTTTTTATGGACATGTATTTTGGAAGTATAAAGGACTCCGTAGAAGAGAGAAGAGACTGTTCCATTCATGTACCATGAATAGGACTTTAGACTGCTCTGGTGAAGAGAATGAGAAGAGAAAACTGCTCCGTGCATGACTGTGGAGAATGTGTACTGAGATGTGGTGTTTCAGCCACATAAGGGGGGGGGGGGTCTCCGTGTCCTGATGTTTGTTTCTCATTCAAGATCACACCAGCCTTTTGAAATATTCACACTAACACAAGCACTGCACACACTGGTTTGGCCTTTAAAGTGGGCGGTGCGGGCTGCAAGAGAGTTATTGCAACATCGGACTTGAGCTGACTTGAGCTCTCTGCACGCTCATTGGCCACTTGGTGCTTTGTACATGGAGTCTCTTCAAAGAGTGCCAAGCGGAAGAGCCATGTTTGGGTTTTCTTTGGAGAGCTCTTCTCAGCTCCTGGTATGCGAGGGAGCAGAAGGAGGCTGTTGTGACTTTCCGTCTGTTCTAAATGCTCCCTAGGAAGTATCCTGCAAACAGTCCACTTTAATGTTCTCTGTTCTTCTTTGTTTTCAATCTTCCCTAGATAGCAGCTGGATTCCGCTTTCAGGACTCTTAATTCCCTGTCCTGTTGTGAGCCATTCTGGTGGGTGGTATGGTATTTTTTTCCTAGCTTCTGAACATGTTTAACTAGAAGTTTGATTTTGTGGAATTTATTATTGGTAATTATTGCTCAAAAGTAGGGCCAGTGCGCATTTCCCCGGAGCCATCTTTTTCTACCCTCTCAGCCTCCTTCTCTGAGGACTGAGTGCTTTGTACCAACCTGAAACGAGATGGATATGCCATAAAAACACACCAAAGGTTGCATTTTGTGGCTATTGGCCAACATCGTTTAACTTTACACAAAACAGTTCTACTTCTGACGTGGCTTCCTGAGACAGTCAAACACAGAATTTTCTGCTGCTGTAATTTATCTATAAAGCTTGTTCTGATCGATAAGCACATCACCTTAGTCGCTGTGGTGCTACTGTACTGAAATATTACCGATGGGATGATTTATAAATCATCTATTCTAAAGAATAGAAATTAACTTGGCTCAAAGCATGGGAGGCTGAGGAGTCCAAGATGTGTCTAGTGAGGGCCTTCTTGCTGCGTTACAGTATGGCAAGCCATCGCATGGGTGAGACAGTGAGCAGAGGGCAGAACTTGCTTTTAAAGCAAGCCCATCCTGGCTACAAGGACAGGAACCCACTCACGCATCACCCCCAGAGGGCTTAGCCCTACACATGGGTGCCCCGAGGAAGGTGTGCCTGTCTCATAGAATTTTACAGGACACACTCAATCCATCACAGGCTTTCAGAAATACATATCTAAGTTTTGTATATGAGCAGGAAGAAATTTGGGGAAAGAATTATTAAAAATAAAAGTCAAGCAACACCTGTTGCTAGAATTTTCTCCGGAGCTGTTCCCAAATTTGCCTTGTTCAGATCACGACTTTTTAGCATGAGCTGTGTTACCACAGCTTTGCGTCTTTCCTGTCTGATGAGGTCCCCTTCCCACTGCCCTGCTGTCCACACACCACGGCTTTAGTTCAGACAAGGTTAGTGACTGTGGAGGCTCGGGAGGCCACGGGAGTGACAGTGGTTCTTTAACATACTCTCTAAGAATCAAAAGTCATATTTTTATTCTTGGGTATGTGCACATGTGTGTGAGTGAGTGTAAACTGTGTGAATGGAGGTGCCCTGGGTGTGGCAGAAGGGGAATCCCCTGTAGCTGAAGTCCCAGGCAGATGTGAGGAACTGAGATGGTATCTATCCTCTGGAAGAACAAACTGTGCTCTTAGCCATGGAACCATCTCTCCAGCCGCCAAGCCAAAGTCTCAACCGCTAAAAACAACTCCACTTTTCTGCTAGACTACAGGGACATCATTTAACTTTACGCAAGTTCACATGGGCTGGGAGGATTTTACTTATAAGAAGGCTGAAGCTGCTTGAGCTGGGAGATTGTTAACCTTCCTTTCAGGTCTTTCATTTGAATTGTTCTTATTGTGATAGACAGAATGAAATTGCCCAAAGGATGAGGGAACTAGTTTAAGATTTACAAGGAAAGTTATCTTAATCAGGTTTTTAATCTTTTTTTTTTCTTTTAGATAACATAATTTTGGGGATACATCATTATGACACACTGAATTATAATCTACAAATTAGAATATAATTGTGCAATTTGTGTTTAATTCCATCACTCATATTTTATATTAGGCGGACTTTTTTGCAGGCTTACTGTACTGTGAGTTTTTCATAAACAGCTATTTAAAGCCATTCACATAATCAAAATAATATTTATAGATATTCAGGGAGTGATTGTTCTAAGGATTGTGTAGAGCAGAAAACCTTACTGTGTTGTGGGTTTGCACTGCCCCACCCCCATGAAAAAATGGAAGTTTTTGTTAAGTCCCATGAATGGATGTTGTGGAAATTAGTTTCTTTTGGAACACTCCTGCAGTTGAAAGACTAATTTAAATTAGGAGGGCACACTGGGCTTGGAAGAGGGCATTGTGGGAATGCAAAGCATAATTTCCCCCTAAACAAAGACGAGCTTGTTGGAGCACATGCTTTATCGCCTGGAAATTCTATATATATGCAAAGTCGCTCGTCAACCCGCTGTTGGGTTTTGTGTGGTTCGTTTCTCCTTTTGTTTAGAAAAATCAAATGCTGGAAATTGTCTGTATAGCTCTGCATGCTATAGGCACAGAGGAACCTATACACACCGGTTCCTGTCCCATGCAGCATCCTTCCCGCAGGCAGCTCAGGGCTGGTACCACACAGGTAAAATCAGTATATATGCTTCATCAGAGCCCAGCCAGAACTTCTGGAACATCACATCTTTTTCTATCCCTCCCTCTGACAGAAATGAGGCTGCACTGGGCAAGTTACGTTCATGTCCTAAAGTCTACTCAGTGTCTTCCGTGCTTTGTGTTGGGCTGTGATTCACATACAATAAGGTTTGTCCACCTACGGTGCACGGTTTGATAGTTTATAAATTATAGTATGCTGTATAACTGTCAACCACCACAAGTTTTAGCACAAAGTGACACCTTGTGCTTGGACTAGTATTCTCCAGCAATCCAGATCTGGGTGAATTCAGTCCGTAAAATGAAGGTACCTGTTATTCGGGATGTCTCCAAGTGGGAGTTCTGGTCTTTGAAACTGCCACTCATCCAATGCTTTGGCCTCTTGACACAACTCAGTTCCCCTGGGCAGTAAATGTACATACAGTATTTTATAGTTTGGCGAGAAGTGTCTCATAAGCTACACATGGAAAACCTGGATGTCAACATAGCCAGGTTTAGTGTGACAGGTCCCCAGGTGACTCTCTGGAGGAAGAGGTCCAGTGCAGCTTGACACCCTTATCCTCACGACGGCTACCACCTGCACATCACTGAATGCACATCACTGAATGGGGTCTTGCCTGTGTTAGGGGTAGCAAGAGATCCAACAGCTAAAACTGAGACTGAGCTGAGAAGATAGAGGCAGGGACTGGGCAGATGGGGGGGGGGGCATCAGGATGGAAGATTCTCAAAGTAGGAGCCAAAATCTGAAAGGAAGCCGATGCCAGCAAACATCCAGACAGGAATGAAGCCAAACCCAAGTCAAGCAAAGCTGGATCAGTGCTGCCAAGAGAACCAGGAAGAATTTTGTGTGGCTGCTGAGCCCTGCCTGCACTGTGTGAAGGAATCTCATTGACTCCCACAACTGTCACCTCACAGTCAGTTAACCCCACCCCCTTATCCCTCTAGTTACCACACCTTACTTCAAGCCTACTCTCTCCTCACCCTGTGGGCCCATTTGGATAGGCTACACTGGTGAACATTCTCTCTCATATATAAACTCCTGCCTACAGCCTTAGCTGAAATAGGAAGGCCTTGCGGCAGCCACCTCAGTGTCTGGGGTTACAGACAGGCTAGACCAGCTGGTTGTGATTAGCACAGAGGACAAACCAGAATGCTATCATTTAAGGGACTGTGGGTGGGCAGAGAAAGCCTAGGCCAGACTCTCTGAGACGCTGAAGTACAGCAAGAGGCTTCTTTACAAGGTCCCCACCTCTGTGATTATCAGCTCCTGGCATGTTCTCTAAAGAGGCTGTTTTGTCCAGGTTAAGCTGTGCACCATGTGTTTGGTGGGAAAGGCACAGAGAGTGGTTACTTTCCTGGCAAACCTTCCAAGAAACTTTTTTTTTTCGAGACAGGGTTTCTTTGTGTAGCCCTGGCTGTCCTGGTACTCACTCTGTAGACTAGGCTGGCCTCGAACTCAGAAATCCGCCTGCCTCTCCCCCCTCCCCCCCAGTGCTGGGATTAAAGGCGTGCACCACCACGCCCAGCCCAAGAAACTTTTAATAAGGTCATGCTCTATTACCTGAAGGTTTGTCCTCTACAGATTATTCTACAGTTTTTCCTGCAAAATTTACATATCATTTCATTCAGTAGATAGTATTATAAATCAGTGTATCTACTAATTTGGGCAAATTTTAATATTTTTTAAGGCAGGAGGACTTTTGTTTAACGTTGCTATAAATTCAAGAATGCCCATATACTACCAATGTTGAATGACATGCATAAGCCTGGTACCTCCGGATCGTGCTGTCCTGACTTGTGTTGGCTGGTGGAAAGGTCAGGCATCTTCTAGTGCTGTGGAGCTGGTTTATAGAGAAGCTCAGTGTCTGCTTTCTGACTGGAAAATTAATATTTGAAGTTAGGTTTCTAAGCTGCATCAACAATCTGCTTTTGCATGTGATTGAAGATTATCTGCATAAATTAGACTTTTCAGCCTCTTCACACAGGACATAGAATATAGAGGATCCCCTGGAGATCAGTATGGAGAATTCAAGGAAGCCAAAATGTGCTTCCCAGAAAACTGAGTTGTATACGTAAGACTGACCTCTGGAGGCAGTGGCAAGAGATTAAAATGGCAGTGCCAAAGGAGGTCAGCCAACTCAGATTCTGTCTAGGACAGATGGCCAAGGGTGACCCTGGAACACTAGGTGAGACCTGAAGAAGATGTGGGTTAATGGAGAAAAACAAAAACCTCTTGGGAGGCCGAGGCAGGGGGATTGCTAATTAAGCCTATCTTGGGCTATAAAGTAAGCACAAGGTGAGCATGAGCACTTATCCAAAACAAAAGGTTAAAATAGTCAGGGAAATAAAACCACAGGTTGGTTCTGTGAAAAAATATAAACACCAACAAACTCCTTGCTAATTTCAATGAGCTGGGTTGCTTTAAATACAATACATTCCCTGCCACTTCCTGTAATTTATCCTAAAACTGCCAAAGATTGAAGTTTTTATTTAAACTCAATTTAAATAAAATTCATTTGTCTTTCTGACAAAGGTCTATATACCTTTTCTTTACGCATGTTATATGAAAACCCTTTACCAAATTTACAAAAACTCTGTTGATGGTCTGCGCAGTCACGGCACACTGCCAAGGAGGAGAGGACGCTGTCAGGTGAAGGGAGCTTGCGGGAGATATGCATGCATATCAGTTGGTGTTGGAATGAAAACTGTACATGGCTATCCTATAAAATTTAACTTTTATCCATGAACATATTTTAGCTTTGCTCTCCCCTTCTTCTCTCTGTACTTCCTTTCAATCCACAAATGAGTATTCATAAATAAGTATTAAACTTTCAAAAATATTACTGGGAGAGGGGAGGTGCCTGTGACCCAGCGCACGTGTAGAGGTCAGAGGACACCTTCCTGGAGTCAATTCTCTCCTGTGACCTTCACATTGGTTCCCTGGACCTAACTCAGGTCCCCAGGCTTGCCCGGCAAGCACCCCTTCCTGCTGAGTCATTTCACCTGGCATTTGTGGATTTTGGACAAATCGAGTTTAGGTTTTGTCTTCATTTGCATCAACTGATCACCATGCTTCCCTTGTCCCTGCCTGAAAGCAGGGAGCTCATCCATAAAGAACAAACACTGCAGCCATACCCGCTCATGCCATCACACCATCTCAGTACATACCACTAGCTTTGTAATGGTACATCTTCATGCACTGGACCACCTTTTAGGTCAAGCATTAAAATGAAGCCCTTGACAGAACCGGTCCAGGAAACACATGATGTAGAGGAAATGGGAACTATGTTTATTTTGTGTCAGAGCCCTGAGGACCCTCAGTGTTCTGACTGGGTCCCTCCTTCCCCTTGAGGGGCGCCATAATAATAGCATTTGCTAGACTCTAGATACGCAATGAGAGAGAATACAGCAGGGACCCCTCTGTCTGTTAGCTTGTAATGGGGCAGACAAGGGAGCTGAGACAGCACATTTTCAGATACAGGAAATGATGCTCACACTAGTGTTGGAGGCATGAGGCTAACTAAGAAAGGCAAAACAGTCTCAGGTAGAGGATTGGGGACAGACACTCCAGGGAAGCAAGTTCAGATGAGACACTGGGAAGGCCTGTGGTGGAGGCCCAGACAGCAGGAGGTGCAGTGTGCTTAGAAAGGAATGAGCAGGGGGAGAGTGTGGGAGCTGCAGATAGAGAGACAGTCAGGCAGGACTGGGGAGTACAAGGTTCCCAAGTCTCATTGGCACCAACAGAGATGTATAAGGCTGCAACTGGAGGTCACAGTTACCTGGCTCCTGAAGCCATGTCCTTGGGATTTGCTCAGCCTTGCCCATTCTCATACCTCACCCCTCTGAACAGAAGACATCTTAGTGTTCTTTCCAGTACTGTTCCCAGCTGGCTAAAGCATCACTCCTATTATTGGTACTCCTAGTGCTCATGCTGGGTACAGCAGGGTCTATATGATCTGTTACTGAACTTTAGGAGTCCAGACTCTAGACAGTCCAGCCTTGGGGCAGTCAATCAGAACACAACCTGCAGAGAGAACAGGTAGATGACCCAGAGCAGAGAGAGAACAGAAGCCAAGATCTGCTCAAAGCATTCAAGCCTCTCCAATCCCACAGTACATGGGCATCTTAAGCCTGCCCCAGTTCCATAGAAATATACACTTCATATTGTTGCTTTAGCTTGACAAAGCTGTCTCTGGTTTGCTCTCTGGAACTTGTAGCAAATAATAAAACCAGTGTAGGCAAAGTGAGCCAAGACAGTCTAACCAACAAGCAGGAGGAAGGCTGAGCAGATGAGATGCATCAAAGTGGAAATGTTTCGCAGAGAGGAATGATGAGGCAGGATGGGAGCTAAGGATGAAGGAAGATGAATGTGTCTAGAGAAAATGAACTGAGAAATGTCCAATGCCTGACCCCCATGGTGAGAGGTTTCAAGGGACTGTCCTGGAACTTAAGAGGGAGTTAGGTATCTCTGAGCTAGGGAGGTCTACTTGACCCTGAACCCAGTCTCCTATGCTCACCTCCCTTCTTGCTGTCTGCCCTCTGTATACAGCAAGAAAGCAAATCCATTTTGGGTAGCTTCCAATGCAGGGAGGGCAGTTCTATGCTATTATTCTTGGGAAAATGATTCTTTAATAGTTTGTCAGTCCAGAGTCTGTATTATGAATACAGAAACACGTTTATTTTGGAATTTACATTTCCTTGGTTTGTATTGGTGATATTACTGTTGATTTTACAAGCATTAGGGATGGGAGAGATGGCTCAGTTGGTATGAGTACTGGCTGCTCTTTTTTGTTTGTTTGTTTGTTTGTTTTTTGTTTTTTGTTTTTTGTTTTTCGAGACAGGGTTTCTATGTATAGCCCTGGCTGTCCTGTAACTCACTTTGTAGACCAGGCTGGCCTCGAACTCAGAAATCTGCCTGCCTCTGCCTCCCAAGTGCTGGGATTAAAGGCGTGTGCCACCACTGTCCGGCCGAGTATTGGCTGCTCTTGCAAAAGACTATTGGGTGGTAGCTTACAACTATCTATCTTCTATCTGTCATCTATCTATCTATCTATCTATCTATCTATCTATCTATCTACCTATCTACCTATCATCTATCTATCTATCTATCTATCTATCTATCTATCTACCTATCATCTATCTATCTATCTATCTATCTATCTATCTATCTACCTATCATCTAACAATCTATCTCTCTATCATGTATCTATCTTCTATCATCTACCTACTTATCTATCATCTATCTATCTATCTATCTATCTATCTATCTATCTATCTATCTATCTTTAGCACCAGACACTCATGCATACATTTACACACATGCAGCCTAAACACTCATGTGCATAAAATAAAAATAAATAAATATTATTTTATTTTACTTTATGAGTGGAGTTTTATATATTATTTTTAATTAGGAATAGTCATATGTAAGACCCACCTACTTTTGAAGGGTTAGATGATTAAGTAAAATGTTGGTCAACTGTGTCCCACAACCGAGGAGACAATTCCTAATTGTTTCATCCTTCGAAGCTTGGATGGTAGCTGGGCCGCAGTGGGTTCAGACCTACTGTGAGCAGAGAGTGTATGAGGCAGTCACCATGCCTAAGAGTAAACTCTTAGATGACTTTCAGCTCAGTAACATTGACCTACTGTGTGTGCCTCGCTTCCAACTTGAGTTCTACCAACCGTCCCTGTTTAATTAACTACTAGTAAATTAAATAACTAACTAACAACTAATATACTAACTTATGCACTAACTTATGTTACTTATCCCAGGGAACCCTCTGAAGTACCCCCCCCCACCCATCCAACATTTCAGTTAGCTTAAATACACAGGGATGTGTTGACTTTCAACAAGAATTCAGAAGCTTTGCATTGTCCACAGAAAGCAGGTGGAGCCTACCTCACTTTCACTTTTAGGAACAAGTGTCCTCATCTCCCTCTGCCCCCCACACCATTCCCCCCTCTCTCTCTTTATTCCTCACAATTCACCAAAACCATTCTCATGGCTGTCAGGATGGTCTTCTGAGAGCACTCATACGCTCTTCTTGCTTCTGTGTCTGAAATGTTTCCTGTTACACTATGACAGTAGCCTACATCCTAGCCATGTCCCCTGAGGCCTTGCCTGCTGAGACCTCACCACCATCCTCTTCCCTTGTGCCTTACCCTTGCCCTATTCCTCCCTGGCTTTGGCTCACGCTCACCCCTCTTCTTCCTGCTCAGTGACCCTCATCTCCGAGTCAATGTCATTTTCCTGATGTCTAAATCTAAGTCACCCCACCCAATAGCTTCCCAACCACAACTTCAGCCTTCTCAGTTTCTTTTCTACTATGGCTGCGGCTGTTCATGGGATCATGTATGAATGGCTGCCCTTGTGAGGTCACAGCTGTTCTTTCAGGACCTCCCTTGTCAAGGCTGTGTAAGGCATCGATCAGCAAGTACTGTCTAAAATAATATGTATTTATTATCTCTTCCTTCAGTGCTAACATAACCTATGTTCTGAGGAGTGAGACCTGGGTACTGAGTGCTTACAAGTGGTAATTCTTCTTTTGGTTGATAGTACTTGGGAAACCCACCCATACTGGTCAGCATCTTGGGCATCATTGGTGTCTCAAGTGGGTTGGTTTAACAGTGACCTCATATGGTCACTTGTGGCTCTTAGTCTTTTAAAACACTGAGCTTAGAGGCTTTCTCAGAGCCATCATGAGAGAGCCGTTCTGACATCTGCATCTCTGTGTTCTTCCTTTCTCCATCACTCCAGAGCTGCTGTCTCTCCCCTTCACCAGTTTGCTATATAGATACAAAACAGTATACTATGGACTTTTTGTGTATTTTATTTTGAGATAAGACCTCTGTTGCCCTAGGCTGGCCTTGAACTTGCTGTGTAGTAAAGTATGGCTTTGAACTCATGATCCTTCTGCCTTCACTTCCCAAATGCCGGCATTACAGATATACACCATGATATTCTGGAATTATTTTTTAAAGTCCTTTGATTTAAGTTACATGCTTAAGATAACTGTAAAACAGAAACATTTTAGGTTATTTATCTGTGATTTTTTTAAGCCTATGATTTAGGTTCTTATATTTCCATAGCCCCATTTAGCACATATCCATATGTATGCTGTATCCTTTATACAGTGTGTCTGTCACAGACTCGGTTATATAAACCCATGATGTGGAAAATAACCACGTTTCCCCAAGCTGTGATGGTTTTGTTATGAAATGTCAGATACAGTGAGTTAGCTCTTTCTCAACCTTTGTTTATTGTTATTTTCAGTATTGTTGCTGTTGTTGTTACCAATAAGCAGTTACTACCTAATATGTGCTGGGCACATCTATAGATTTTACTCTTCTCTTCATGAGGGTCTGAAAGTTGGGTATAACTGTCTTAGTTCCTTATCTGGGAGACAGGGACGAGCATCTTCAAGCTCACACAGGCAGTGTTTGGCAGAGTCAGAACTAAGGCTGCAGGCTTGCATGATGCCAATGTCTGCATGCTTTCCACAACATCAGAGGTCCTCCTTTTTTTTCCCCACTGAAGTTCCTGAACACAGAGGAAATCAATACATAAGGCCTGGGGTCTAGACCCTTTGTAGCTAGAAGTAGCCAGCAGCCAGTTCAGAAATTCTTTGAAGTCCCAAGCTTTAATCTTTAGAATTTATGCAAATTGATCTTTCTACTCTATAATATAAATGTATAAAAGTAATCCTTTCAACTACTTGACATAGAATAAAATTGAAACTCCAGGGAAGAGCTGCTGTTGCTCCTTCTCCGGCCTTGCAGGGTGTCACTCTGGGGGAGCTTCATGCCTCCGCTGGAGAAGGTCACTGATGCTGTGTGGGGCTGCACGTCTCAGATAGCCTTAGTATCAGCTGCTACCCCTGCAGAGCTGGGACTCAGCTCCAGGGTCTCAGGCACACTAGCCTGCAGCTCCAGGGTTTCAGGCAAGCTAGCCTGAGCTATACTTCCTCTCTTTGTGCCTTCCCTTGTTTTGTTGAAATGGGAGCTCTCGGTGTCACCCAGACTGGCTCCCATTTTAAGATGGTTCTGTCTCAGGCTCTGTTAGCACCGTTTTGTTATTGGAAAAGTTTTTTAGTGACAGAACACACCAATCACACGGGCAATACTTGGCCATAGAAGTCTTTGTAACAGAGAGCGGAGCCTCTAGGAACATTGCCTTGTCAATCCCAAACCAGGCTTTGTTGATGCTGTGTGGAGGTGTTTGAGTGATGTCAATCTTGTGGGAAGTCTAGAGATACTTTAATTGTGGTTTGTAAGCCTTCAATTTTTTAGGAACCTAAGGCATGTTTAAAAATGAAATTGCGCTTAAAGCTATAATTTATAAAAAGCGGTGAGAGTGAAGATACTCTCTTCTCCACGGGCCTTGAAAGTTGTGCTTGTTTTATGTGCTTTTCTTGAGGGTCCCATGAGCAACCCCTGTTGTGTTTTCTGAAAAGATAAGGAGAGAACGAATATGTTTGGTGGATGTGTAGTCAGGTGTGGGGGGAGGGGTGCCCCCCACGGGCCCATGCTGAGGCATCCCTACCTCCTGAGGGAACAGCCACATGAGGGGATAGTATAGAATAGAGTTTATTCATGGGAGGTGAGTTGAGAGGGTAGTAGAGGCAGAGAAAGGCAGAGGGAGAGAGTAGTGAAGTAGAGAGAGGCTGGCTATTAGTGCATGGAGAGAGTGGGGGAGGGGAGTGGGGAGAGAGGGAGAAGGAGTGAGAGGACAGAGCAAGAGCAAGGAGGCAAGAGGGAGCGGAGGGGGCAAGCAGCCCCATTTATAGTGAGTCAGGCACACCTGGCTGTTGCCAGGTAACTGTGGAGTAGAGCTTAGACAGAATGCTAGCAGCCCCTAGTTGTGCAGAACAAAGCCGAGACGAGAGACACCACCCTGTATCTGACTCAGTGTTTTAGTGATGAGGCCCAAGCCAGGGGACTTTGTTTTCAGTGACCCTGCTGATGGCTAACCCTTCCAGTGTCTGACCTCAGAGGGAATCAGAGTCCCAGACCTGCTGCCTTCTCCCAGATGGCTCTTTTCATTTCACCATTATTGGGAGAGCTGCACTTTTAGCTTTTCTGAGAGTCCAGGAGGGGTATCCACTAGTCCCATCAGCATCCACGGCAGGGTGGCCTCATGGGAAAAGACACCTAACACCCTGCATCTCAGGATGGGTCCCAGACTGTGTTGATTTGCTCTGCTTGTACCTCCCCCAAGACAGGGCCTTCTGAAAGATGTTCTGTGTGGGAGTTAATGCTTCTGGAATGGAAAGCCTGAGCTATTACAAGTGTCGTAGATGAGGTTACATTCTGGGGGCCACGGTTCAGGAGTTTGGGGGGGTAACATCAGAGCTCAGCATTTTCTCTCCCCCGCCCCCGAACCCCCCAGAGCTGATTCTGATCTTCCATCAGCTCACTGTTGCCATGCCTCTGCTGAGACCTGGTCATTTGAGAACCTAGCTTAGTGGCAGAGCTCTTTCCTAAGTTCCCGTGGCCACTGGGAAAGTGCCCGTGTGAGGTCATGGAGCCTTATTGTATTGTGGGGCTGGGGGTTGGGATATAGAAAAGGGTTTGCAGGGAAAGGTCAACCAGCATCCCAAAGAAGACAAAGGGCTCAGCTAAGCTAGCACATACCTTCACTGCTGAGGTGTGGGGTGTGTGCATGTGTGTGTGTGTGTGTGTGTGTGTGTTTGTGTGTGTGTGTGTGTGTGTGTGTGTGTGTAAGGATGTCAAATGCCAGCCATAAAGACCTGCTGGGTCACTTCTGAAAGACTGCTGTCCTCAGGTTCATACTGACCAGTGTTGACTTACATGTGTGAGCGTCATTAAGCATGGCCCTCCCACCGCTTTTGATTTCTGTTTTAGTTTTCAGAAAATGGGAGCTGTTTTTAAACTTCTATGAAGGTACGAACTGTTGTGCCATGTGGGTTTATCAATACAGTCACTTTACTTTATTAATACAGTCATTTATTCTTACTTCGCAGTGACCCCTGGGATACATATCAGCACCATTAGAAAGTGGCTCAGTATCTAGTCTTTCAGTTTCTGGCCTCCAGAGGACTTCCCAGTTGAAGGGTTCTTCCCTCCTCTGTGTGTCACCCTATCCTGGGCTGCCATGGTCACTTCACCCAGTGCCACATGTGCTATATGACACTGAATGCTGCTGGGAGCTGATCCCACTAGGAGAGGGACAGCCTGTGTTCTCTCAGCCAAGAGTGCTCCAGGCTTGGCTCTGCACAGATGTTCTCTTGGTTCTCATCTGTTCCTGGCCACACAAACATAGCATTTGCTTGATTATTTAGCACATCTCTCTCTGTAAACCTAGAATATCTATCCTATGCTTCTTCCTATCCAGTAACTTCTAGGCAATAGCCGTAGGCTTCACAGACACTGCTTTTATATACTGATTGGAAGGCCACTAACTAGAGACCTCATGGAAGCTAGTCTGTGGGAATCTCCCAGCCCTGCTTATTCATTGTGGAGTCAAGAACTGAAAATTTAGTTTCTCGTATGATACAGTGTATAGAGTGTAGGGATGTGTGTGTGTGTGTGTGTGTGTGTGTGTGTGTGTGTGTGTGTGTTTGGGTTGTTGCCACCACCAAATTATACTGGAATAAAACAATTACCATTTTGTATCACATGAGGGTCTTCGAAGCCAAGAGTTCTACAAGGGCACAGGGAGACTCCTTGTCAGCTAAACCCAGTCTTGACATCAATTTGGAAGGCCAGGGCAGCTGGAATAATGGAGCAGAGGCTGAGCTCCATTGAACTATCTACCACCAGGTGACCTTTCAATTTCACTTGGGTGTTTTAGAGTATGGTCAGGGGCTTCTAAGAGGTAGCATTTGGAGAGCTCAGGTCCCTGCAAACCATGTGCTTGTGATTCAGCCAGGGAAGTCACCCAGTGTCACTTCAGCCATATTCTATTGGCTATGACTTCAAGAAAGTGGTCCACAGCCTCTTGGTTAGTGGGGATCAGGAAAGCATGCAGGGTGTGATGGAGTGCTATGCTTATCTTGAGGAATAAGCTTCAGTCCACCGTCTGATTACAGCACTCCACACCCATGCAGAATATAGTCTCCTTCCAAAGAACACCATAGTATTTTCATACTTTGGTATCATCTCAACAGTTCAAGAGTGCTTCATCTAAATCGGGACCAGATCCTCACAGAAGCTGTTTCTCAGAGACAGCTCCTGGTATTAGTCTCCATTTGACACCCAGGAAAAAGAAGTTAGCTGCTTGCTTTCTGATACCTGCTAAACAGCGGTGATAGGGACAGGGCCTCTCCAGACATCCCTCTCCAAAAGGGAGGGGTTGGTGTGAATGGCAGACAACAGTCCCAAGTCCAGGAAAGTTCTACACTCCAGTTAGGAAAATGGCTACCGTTCTTTGGTTGAGGTACAGTTTGGCTCCCTGGGAGCTATTTCAGTGTCTTTTTTTTTCCCACAAAAATAGTCTGTGTACACATGAGCCATTTTCTTCATGCTCAAAGGCCTTCAGAGAGCCAAAGTTTTCTTTTACTATATATTGTCATATTTTTTAGTCCAATAGGGTGTCATTACTTTAAAATATTAATGAGTTTATTGGGTATCAGCTTTTAGTAGACAAAAAACTATCTTTACATCAGCTCCTCTCTGCCTTGAGCCTTTTTTGATGTGGCTGGAACACAGCATCTATAAAGAATCACTTTCAGTAATCTGAATCTTGTCAAAGGTTTCTAAGCCACCTCTTGGCCCTTCCGTACTAAGGCTTTGCCTTCCAAACAGAGCATTGTGTTCATCTCTGTCCTGAGTCTCATCCACGTTAAAAGGTTGCTGGAAGATTGGAGATGGGAAACGATCTTATTTGAAAACCTTATAAAACCTTAACTGTGTTTACTCTGTATTCTGATTGTAAACCAAATGATTCCACACTCAGTTCATTTGTACCCGGACCTTATAAGACTAGGTCAATCAGTCAGCGTATGCTGTTCTCTGGACATCTTAGCCACACCAATTACTCCATCAGTTACGTCTTTTAGGTCTGGAGTTACATGGGCACTGGTTCTTCCCCATTTCTATGCAACGAGGACCAGTATTCCTTTTTCTCCATCCTCTTCCTCTTTGAGCTGCTATCCACAGACCTCCAGCCCCACTGTGGCTCCTCTTACTCTTTAATCCTCAAATCAAAGCCACATGCTTTATGCTTTGTTACAATGTCACTTCACTATCAGATACCAAGTTCCCAGTTAGGTTTCTCTGGCTGCATAACAATGTGTATGAAATGTAGTTGCATCTCCCAAGAGTTGTTTTCTCATGTCCACAGATTCAATGGGGCAGGGGCAGGAACTGGGTCAGGAAACAGTGGGAACAACTTGACTATCTCCGTGATATCTGAACTTCATACTACTTAACAGCCAACATGACCTGAATTGCTGGAGGTGATTTAACTGACTATGGGCAGCTAATCTGGAAGATGCTTCACTCCTCTACTGGCAGTGGGGCAAAGGATGGGACAGGCTGAGAGGGTAGACCCTGCGTGTAAATATGACCTGCTATTTTTCACAATTCCTTGTTTCTTTAAGTTTTTCATTTTTGATTGTAGTGTTTTTTCATTTTATCTCATATGCTTTCATAGTAGAAAGCTTGCTTTGAATTAAGTTTATTAATACATATAAAATAGTAAGGAATGTGAGCTGTTCTGGTGCCCCAAGGGTATCAGGAGGCAATCTGTACCAAGTCAAAAGTTCCAAAGTGCATACGGCGAAAGCTTGTCTCACTCTACTCGCCCTCAGCCACATCAGCTCTTTCCAGAAGCATTCTTGTTGCCCTCCTCTTACGTTCAGAGATGCTCCTCATGGTTGCAGATCCTTATATTTATACACAGGCATCTGTTCTTGTATTACTACAAAACAGTATCATACTATATACATCACACTGTAGACTATCCTGTGTTTGCGTGTGTAGTGTATGCCTATGTGCATATGTACATGCAAGTGTACCTAATGTTGAAATTAAACTCCATCATATGTATGTGTGGCTGGGTGACACCAGTATAGAGAGAGCTTGGTGATGCCCATGGTTGAAGGCATCCATTGGTGGCCTTGGGATGGGAACCCCATAGAGAATGGGGAGCTAATACAGTAAGCACAAATCTTTGTGCCCTATGTCTCAGTAGCTAAACAGTTGGCTAGTCGGTGAAAGCAAGGGTCCTTGTCTCCTGTTCTCTGTAGTGTGCCCAGTTGCCTGGGACATTGACACTCAGTGATGGAAAGTCCAAACACACATCTGACATTCAGCTGACCTGGTCTTGCCTAGAGACTGTCCTGGTTCCTGTTCTCAAAGTCGCAGCCCCAGGGATTCACACTGGGGGAACCACGGACCACGTGCTCTGGGCTTGGAGGAAGGTCTTCCATGCTTTTTAAGTCCATGAAGTGCTGAGACAAAAGAACACGTCAGTCCCAAGAGAAGGTTTCTAAGCAAAACAAAACAAAACAAAACAACCCCAAAACC
The DNA here is from genome assembly GCA_902729485.2 of Mus minutoides. Taxonomy (NCBI): domain Eukaryota; kingdom Metazoa; phylum Chordata; class Mammalia; order Rodentia; family Muridae; genus Mus; species Mus minutoides. The sequence goes on along the minus strand of LR749955.1, from coordinate 461,985 downwards.
TGGCCCCTTAAATGTAACAGGTGTTCTTTCTTTTAGAAGCCTGCCAGGGGATGTAAAAAGCACAAGAAAAAGAATGCAAAGGGTTAAGGAGGGTCGCAAAGCTTTCTGGGACGGGAACAGGGCTCTTATGCCCTCTTTGAAACTGTGTAGAGCACAGGTTAGCGGAATGCCCAGAGTAGCATGCCAGGAAGAAGAAGGTAGATGATACTATAAGACAGAAGAGACTCAGAACTGGGAAGGTGTCAAGGGAATGACAGTAATACTGGGCGAAGTTTGGTGCTGTAAGCATGTCTGAGCGATGAGCTCAGAGACAGGAGTAATCTGCCATCTTAATGTTAGCATGCACACAAGCTGATTTAGTGCTTCCTAACAAGAGGGGAAAAAGTGGGGTGGGAGGAGCTAGTCATATCTTGGTTAGAAGGCTCTTTAGAGAAAGTACCATGACAACACTGTTAAAATGGGCCAGATGGTTGCTGGGTACCACGTGTCACCAGCTGCCCATTGCTACAGATGAAGTCTTTCTGCCGGTGTTTGTATGACACACATAAATCGGGAGCTGGCTCTTTTGATGCTGTTTAACATTTATGTGTGTGCATGTGTGTCACTGTGATTACAAACCATAAATATACATGATACCACACAATCAGTAAAATTACCCACGTTTCATTGGGCAAGGGAGGAAGCTGCCTCTATTGCCTGAGAGCGCTCACCTTTCATTCTTTGTAAATGCCCCTCCTTTCTAGCCTGGTGCTCACCAAACCTTATTCCTCCCACACAACACAGACGCTAATCTCATACATCCCGGAGCCCCAAGTTTCAGAGCTTGCCTAGACCAAAAAGCCAGGGGAGGACAATCAGGAGCATCTAAATTAAGCCAGATGGTTTTATTTGACAATGTAACAAAAGTGCTCTGGAGGGGTCACATAGCAGGCAGGTGTACCCTGTGAAAGGAAGGAGGCAAACAGAAGCCAGTCGGGCTTCTTTCATAGAGACGCGTTCCAGAAGCCGCTGAGCATTTCTTTTGGCTTTGAAAGAGGCTGATTCGGAGGCATTCACCTCGGAGGAGGTAGGCAGCAAGGTTACTGTGATCTGAGCCTGTAAACACTCAGGGCTGGTTCTCAGGTGCCTGAGTGTACAGGGCGTGGAGAGGTAGGAACCCCTTCACTCCATCTCCACAAATGCATACCATGTAAATGAAGCAGCTGAGTGGAGTCCAGCCCTGGGCAGAGGAAACACACAGTCTCACCTAGGAAGCCCCTCCCTGAACCCCACATCTTTAGTTTAAACCCAGAGCCCCAGAGAGCATACTTCCTGGCTCTATAAATAAGAGCCTCTGATACCCAGGGTCTCTGTTCTTTCACATGTAAATAAAGGAACAAAGCTCCAAGCCAGTAGTTGCCTGTGAGCTGACTTCTCAACCTTGTCTAATCTTGTCTTGCAGAAATACCGACAGTATATGGCCGGACTTCTGGCTCCTCCCTATGGTGTTATGGAAACGGGCTCTAACAATGACAGTAAGTGAAATGTGAATGTTTTGTGTCTGAAGATTTGTTGTGTGCTATGTGTTTTCATGTAATGACAACAACAAAATGTTGTACACCAGCATGGCAAAGGAGGCGCCCTGACTCTGGTGTAAGAGTCCAGCAGCTCACACTGGAGCTACTGCACATGTGGTCTGAGCTGTGGGGTGTTCACTAGGAGCAAGTGCCAGCTCTGGTGCAGGCTGGGACTTCCACATACAAGACATCCACATGCTTGGAGCATTTCTGTGTCCTTTTCAAAATGGGATTCCTGAGCTGTGTTTGACCCAGCATATGTGGAGTCTGGAACCCAGGTCCTGTTTAGTTTCGTTCCGTTGGCCTTAGAGAGAAGCTTAAGTCATTTGTTCTTGTTAAATGACTCCTTCCAGTCTGAGGCTTTTGTTAGGTGCTAGGTACTCTACCACACAGGAAGGTGATGGGCAGCTTAACTTTGGTACTCACGACACAAATGTAAGTGTAGCTAAGTGGTGTGGTAGACACCTTCGATGTAAGCCAGCAAAAAACTGAGCTCCTACGAGAGACTCACATCTGGCTGATGCTTTAAAATAGTGGTAGGGTGAGTCGTGTGGTACTTTTAAAAAGGTTGATTTTATTTTGATGTTTGTGTCTGTGCACATGAATGTAGGTTCCCTTAGCGGCCAATAGAGGGCATCAGATTCCTTGAAGCAGTTGTGAGCCATCTGACATGGGTGCTAGGAACTGTTCCAGTCCTCTGGCAGAACAGTACATGATCTTAACTATTGAGCACCTCTTCAGTCCTCTTCCCTCCATCCCATCGTCCCTCTACCAGTGCCTGTGTGCATTCACGTGTGTGTGTGTGTGTGTGTGTGTGTGTGTGTGTGTGTGTGTGTGTGTGCCTGTGCGTGTGCGTGGAGTATTTGAACTTGTGGCACTTTGAAGGGCAACTATGGACGTGGCAGTGGGCGTTATTCTCTCTCCCTTTCTCCTCGAAGGTCACTCTCATTCCTGACTTGTTAGTTTCTGCAGGGCTAGCTCCTTGCTTATCTTGAATCTTCAGGATTTCTCACTTCTACCCTACAGTATTGCTGCCACTGCCTTTCTCTATAGCCCCTCCCACCTCCCCACATCTGCCTCCCCAAAAAGGGAGCTGGAAAGAGGGAAGCCAGCCCTTCCTTCCTTCCTTCCTTCCTTCCTTCCTTCCTTCCTTCCTTCCTTCCTTCCTCCCTCCCTTCCTTCTTTCTTCCCTCCCTCCCTCCCTCCCCCTCTCCCTCCCTCACTCCTTCCTTTCTTCTTTTCTTTTTTTCTTTTTTTTCTTTTTTTCTCCTTCTCCTCAGTTCCCTTTCTTCCCCCTCTTGACTAAGCTAGGAATAACCAGTTCTCTTAGGAATGCCTGAGTTTAAATAAATAAATAAATAAATAAATAAATAAATAAATAAATAAACCGTGCTGTCTCCTAGCTGTGACCACAGGCAAACCACTGATGTGTTGTGCCTCAGTTTCCTTATAGGGTTGTTGTATTAAATGAAGCAAAATGTGTCACGAGTCTAAAAGAGTGTCAGGCACAAAATAATCTCACATAATGTATTAGCTATTATGTCCTCACCCATAGCCACTTACTTAGTCCCATGAAGTCTGGCTTCTGCCCAGGACTTTAAATGAATTCCTCCACAGTTAAAGTCACCAATAGACTCAGTGGCTCCCATTGCTCTTATTAATTTAATAACTTTCCAACCCTGCTCTTCTCTCTGGGACCTTGGGGACTTGTCGCATGTGTTCCGGCATTATTCTCCACACTTGAAGTCTGGACGCATTCATGGCCCCTTTACCATCTCCTAAAGCTGAGGAGCTAGGACTTGGTGCTCTCTCTGCCTCTCTCCCTGTATCCCTCCTTCTCTTCACACTGTCTTCCTGCACACCCGAGATGAGCCTAACCTGCAGTCTTCCTGCCTCAGCCTCCTCAGTATCTAGGATTACGTGTATACATCCCCACATGGCTAGGAGGCCTTTTTGAAAATATAGGCTTTTCCATATGTATTCAGAACTTCAACCAGATAAAATAGCTGCCATCATTTCCCTTAAAAAATCCATCTAGCCAATATTCAGATTTCCCAAACTTAATATCTTTATTATAATTACTCAATTGGACCTAGTCAAGTGGCAGCCTTTTAAAAAATAATCATTATTTATTACATTTGTTCGTTCATTTGCTTATTCTGTGAGTGTTTGACTAAGTATGCGCCATACCATATGCTTGGAAATCAAAGGAAATTTTACATGAGTCAGTTCTCTGCTTCCACCACTTGGGTCCAAGGGATTGGACTCAGGTCAAGCTTGTAGCAAGTATTTTTACCTGTTGAGCTATCTCACCCCCACCTCCCTATTTTTTGAGATAGAGTCTTACTAAGGACCCCAGGCTAACCTCAAACTCCTGACCATCCTAGTTCAGCCTTCTGATTCTAGGATATGAG
>LR749955.1:404978-450685 GCA_902729485.2 Mus minutoides | reverse complement strand
TTTACATGAGTCAGTTCTCTGCTTCCACCACTTGGGTCCAAGGGATTGGACTCAGGTCAAGCTTGTAGCAAGTATTTTTACCTGTTGAGCTATCTCACCCCCACCTCCCTATTTTTTGAGATAGAGTCTTACTAAGGACCCCAGGCTAACCTCAAACTCCTGACCATCCTAGTTCAGCCTTCTGATTCTAGGATATGAGTGCATAATACCAAATGTCTTTAATTTCAAAAGCTCTCTTTTCCTCCTTCTTGCTGTTCTTATCTCTCTGTTGTGCAAAGCTTTTCAATAATTGTCGTTGCCTTTCATAGAAGCTAGCAGTCATGGAACCTTCACACCTTAGCCCAACTGTCACCTACATGGCTGAAAAAAATCACCTTTTGTAGTAGCTTCCCAAAGGTGGATTAAGGTCCAGCTGTCCGTATGTAGTGATCTGTGTGATGGTATCTTCTACTTACTGAAACAAGTCAGGGAGTTGGGCTGCTGTACCCTGGCTCTCCTGGGGCAGTCCTCGTCAGATAGTTTTCTCAGTGGGTGGGTGCAGGATGAATTTCAGAGCGATGTCACAAGCCACCTGGCTCCTTCTGACATATCTGGGATGCTGTGGCAGACCTGCCTGTCAATGCCCCTGCTTCCTGCCTTAGTATTTGTGTCTTGAGACTCTCCAGAATAAAGGGACAAAGGTCCAACTAGACAGGTTTTCCAATGATCTCTTTAGTCTGAGGCCTCTTGCCTACTACCTCACTGCTACTGGGGTGACCACTCCGTTCTGTTAAGGCTGATATGGCAATTGTGTGGCCATATCTGGAGACAGTACCCTGTATACTTAGAATTTGGATACACTGTAGTCTTGCGGTGCAAATCATCTTATACTGAGCCAGTCGCCAGAAGCAAGGCTGCACAGGAGGCCCATCTGTGCTGTTTTTCCTCCATAAGATACCTCTTAGGCCTTCTACCCCAAGCTTAGTGTGCTCAGCTAAGATATGGCTTCCCACAGTTGCCTCCTGATTGTGTTTACCAAGAGAAAAGGAACCGGAGCTGCCTGTGGTAGACACTGGTGTAATGTTTGTAAATGGATGAACATGTGATTACATGTAAGAACCGTTGATTTTTTTTTAGCTAAGGGAACTGAGAGAAGCCTTGGTTTCAAATAGATGCTTCTGTGCTCAGGCCTGGTCTGAGCATAACAGGAAGGTGATGTGCTCACAACAGAGTTGCTCTCCTGGCTTTTCTATGCTACTTGCACTGAAGTCAGATCACTGGAGCAGAGCAAGGTGCTTTGTGTCGTAAACATTGCACGTATGCAAATGCAGAATAGATATATCCTGCAGTTCTAAGTGCACTAGTGTCCAGTCAGTATGATTAGCTGCTTGCATGGTGTAAAGGAGTCACTGAGTGATTTTATTTTAACCACTAGGAGGGTAAAGCATATGACAGAGACAAAATAAGTCTGGGTTTTATTGCTTGGACACATAGCTCTCTGTTCTGGATCCTTAGTTTTGATGGCTGCTGCTGTCTTTCTAAGCAGTCCTTGTAAGCTTTAATGGGTGCACAAATAGAAAACACGGACATGTCACTGGGCTTCCTTCAGCAAAGGATTGGGTGCTGTTGTATAGGCTGATCGTACAATTTATGGCCTCTTTTGTCTCTCTTTCCCCCTCTAGGGATTCCCGACAAGGAGAATGTGAGTAGCCACTCTTTCTGCCTCGCTTCTATAAACTGTCCTAAGGTAAAACGTAAGCACAGCGACCTTCTAAGCAAAGGAAGCTCTCCATCCACAGTCAACAGAGCAATAAATATTATTCTAATCTTACTGTGGCATCTTGGGTGAGTCATTCAAAATACCCAGGAGAGCAGGGTGACTGCTGGGACATGATTGTCACATGCTTCTGGTGCTTAGACCAAAGAAAGATCATTCTAGTGCCAAAGCTTGTAAGTGCCAAGTGGTTTCTTTTTTCCCATGATGCACATCCATCAATAGAGCAAATTATTATAAGAGTGTGAAGAAAACCAGTTGCTTTTCCTTAATGGGAATGGGAATGATGAAAGCCAGGCTCTGTTGATGAATTTGCCTAATTATATTCCCGTGCACTGAGGTCGCTGTTTCTCTCTGGAAACTGGGGGGTGGGGGGTGACTAATGGCTGTAATTGGCTTCTGAAAACTGGTAAGAGAAACTATTAAGATACAGCTTCCAGGGCTGGGTGTGGTGGCGCACACCTTTAATACCAGCAATCAGGAGACAGAGGCAGGCAGATCTCTGCATTTGAGGCCAGCCTGATCTACAGAAGGAGTTCCAGGGTAGCCAGGGCTACACAGAGAGAAAGCCTGTGTCAAACAAACAAACAAATGTAAAAAGGTACTGCTGCCACCAACAGTGTCCAGGATATATATGCTAAGGGATGGGAGTAGCTCAGTAGCTTGTCTCTCAAGCAGATTATGATGGTGTTGATTCTATTAAATGCACCGCAGCCTTACACAGCAACATGGAAGGCTTATGGTTCAAAATGCCTAGGTGACACAGTCCTAGTGACCTTGGGTTAGTTCTCAGATGTACCACCTTGTGATGCTGTTCTTGATTGTTATGCCCAGGTGACAATGTTACTGCCCTTCTCTTTCTTGCTTTCAGTCCTGTAACTGTGGGCAGATATACAGTCATCATTAAATCCAAGTGGTGTGTGTATCCCTATTCAGAGAGCTGACTCTGTAAGCCACCCTCTCTTTGCAGTGCTGGCTTTTGCAGAGCTGGCTGGGGTCCCACCCCACTCATCTACCACTTCAGACAGGGGTTCTAGTCTCAGCAATGCTACTATAAATGTCACACCAAGTTCTGACTTTATTTAGTTCAGCAAAAGCATTTCGGAGCCCAGCTGTAGGCCTTCTAGAAGCTACTTGGTCTACCTAAACATCCTTGACTCATTTTTAAGATGTGGCTGTTAGTCCTGACTACCTCAAAAGTCTATGATGATTATTGAATGAGATCATTTATAAAAACATAGCGTGAGGACACTCGAGCTGAGAGATATTAGGAATGTTGTTGTAATTAGTATTTTCTCAACCATCATTTTCTATTATCTTTCCTCTCTGAAAAATACCCTCACCCCTTTAAAAAAAAAAGCAAAAATAGAAACAGAGAAATGAAAACAAACAAACAAAACAGAGGATTAGCGTTACAAGATTCCCAAGCAACAGGCTACAGTGTAAAGTTGCAAGCTGATCCTGCCACCATTTTGGATTTGGAAGTCCCAGAACTTCCACACTGTAACAAATAGCCTGTAGATTGTGAGATAAATCAAGATGGTAAAATGGCCTCAAACTTCCTCACCAAGGGACAGATGGTGATTTGGAGAATACTCAGAATGCCAGCGCCTTGGGGGAGCTAAGGAGGTCTAAGCTTCAAAAGGAAATTTCAGTGCTTTTAGTCTCTGGGTGACCTTTAGGTTGCGGGCCCCCTGCAGTGGGACCCACAGACACAGGGCTCTAAGCAGGAGGACCAACAGCGGGACCCACAGACACAGGGCTCTAGGCAGAGGACCAACAGCTGCTGTGTGATCATCTCCAGACAAAAATAGGAATCTGAAGTTTGCAGAACCTTAGATCCAGTGAACTGTGGGTGACATGTTACCCTGAAAGATTTGGGGAGCTGGCTAAGCTTTCTGCCTGGTGTTAGAACTAGCAGAAACTTCCCGGATTCTTCTTGACCGGTCTCTAGCAAACCATAAAGCACGTGTGTGCTCCGTACTAGCAAACAGAATAGATGTAATGGTACCGAATGCAGTTTGGGAAAATTTCGAGTGCAGTCAAAGAAGGCAGAGGAGATGAAAGACATTCATGAGTAGAGTTGAAGTTCCAGAGAGATAAAAAAAGAGGCCTGAGAACCTTAAAGTGGGGCTAATTGAAAAATTTCCCTTTAAAGGGACAAGTCGGGATATCATGTTTTCTTTTATCCTTTCTCTACTTTAAGTACATGCTGAGAGACACTATTCCCACGCGTTCCCAAATAACGCTAAAACGCCCATGGGATGAAATGAAAGCGCTCAGATGATTGCTGCGGAGTCTGCACAGATTCTTTGTAGAAAGAATCCACTCTTCTTCCTGGCTTCCACTCATGGGTGTGTTAGTTACCGTGTTTAACTTTTAATAAAACACGAGGACACCAATCTGTAGCATTTTGAACTACCTTGCCAGCTCTGTGTTATTTCCATACCTGGTCTTACTGGGCATAAATAGAACTTTCTTTTCCCTCAGTCCCACATGGCCACTTGCTGGATTGTTTTGTCTACTCCCCGCTCTAAGGGCCAGGGTCATCAGTCAATGCAGGGTGGGTCCAGGACACCGGAACCTCCGCAGTGGTGGAGAGAAGCGTTAGAGAAGGCTGTGGAACCAATAAGCAATGGACTGTGGCTGTATACCGATATTGCTGTTACTAAGACATCCTTCTCTTGGATCTGTGTGATCTATAGTCTTTGCATGCCAAATCTGGCTGACCAGGTTTAAAACTAAAGTTAAAACCCTAGGTATGAACTTTCTCCATCCATTATGACAGCTAGCTTTTAAGGAAAGGAGACTTTCTGTGAGATTTTTGTTCCTGGTGAGATTTTGTTGTTTGTTGTGCTGAGTCTTTAGAAAGGCAACTGCCAAGAGGTGTTGTGGTTTTAGAGAGTTCCATTCTTTCTAAGTGAAAAAAGTAGGAAAATTGACTCTGTGATCAGAAAGCTGCTGAAAAAAAATTCCATTTCCTCAATGACCAACATCTCATTTCCACTTGAAGCGGTCATTCCTAGGCAGTTGCAGAGTTGACACAGAGCTGTCTGCAGCAGCCCCCTCAAATCTGAAGGTGATTCCAAGCACTGGCAGATCTGGGTGCACCCAGGAATGAAGGAACATGGCTCCTTTCCAAATGACTGGCAGGCCTCGTGTAAGAGAATTAGTTAAAGCGAGAGTTTCTCAAACTTTTAAAAAACCATGAGGTGTGCAGACGAAGAATCATTTTGGGATGTTCCTTGGGAGATTTAAGGTTTTGAACCGTGCCTTGGTAAGGAATCAGCTCACACAAATCAGTTTGTGTGGAGCACCTCATTACGGAGAAGACCAGGGAAGAGAGCAGGCAACCGTTAGAACCTCAGGGACGTTAGCAGCATCTAGTGACATTTCTTTCTCTTTTCTGCCATCACTTGTCAAGGTTAGAGAGAGCAGATTGAATGTGTGCCAGCTAATATATTTTACTGCAATCCTATTTGTGTGCCAGCTAATATATTTTACTGCAATCCTATATATTTTCATGCAATCCTGGGCCAGCTGATGAGAAAGGGAAGTGTGTGTCCTCTTACAAACTTAAATCATAAACATATCTCAGAGAGTCTGTCAGACCCAGGCAGACCCTTTCCAATGCAGCTTCGGTCCAGCGGCTGGGCTCATGTGGTTTTCTGTGGAGCACACTTTAAAGTTCCTGCATATAAAATGCCTGCAACAGGTCCAGAGCCTGTGAAAACATCCTGTTCCGGGTTCAAGACTTGCCCTCAGTAGCCGTTTTCCTGTCTTGGGGTCCTTGTGGTTTAATCAGTTCTGTACCCAGCACCAATGAGATCTGAGTGCAGGTATGACTGACACAGGCTGCAGAGAGAGGGAGAGAGAGAGAGAGAGAGAGAGAGAGAGAGAGAGAGAGAGAGAGCGCTCTCACAGAATAGAACAGAGAGACTCTAAAGCCTTAGAAAATCCGGAGCCTGCCTTTACTGAATCTGAAGGGCAAATTGCTTATCGCCAGAGTGGAGATTAGATTTAGCCGGGTTGTTCTTTAGGACTCGAAACTTGTATAGTGTGTAAATACTCACTTAAAAAACTGGCCTATTAGGAGCGGTGGCTCAGCCAGCCAGCCAAGATGTTACTCTCTGCTCCACCTCCCAGAAAACACCAGTGACTTCATGGCCGAGGTGCCAAGGACAACCTGAGCTCTCCAGCTTCCGAAGACTTGTTTGTTTTTGTATTTGTGAGTTATGTGTTTTACGGGAGGAATGTCCTTGTGGAGTTTCTCTGTGCCTTTTCTCCCCTCCCTTCCTCTGCTGCTATAAAAGTGAACGCTTGTGTTTCTTCCTCTGTTTCTCTCCCGTTTCTGAAGTGGAGGCCCGGTGTTTGAATTTTTAAGATGGTCGGTAGTTGCTGTGTGTCTAACTAGGAAGCGGTAGATGTCGGGAGCACCTGAAACCTGGACGCTTCGTCAGTTAGGCTGGGTGTTGGTGGCATCTGAATGTTTTCCACATGGGGCCCAGCACCTACAGGCTGTGAGTTTGCTTGGTGAAGCAGCACACTTTGGGGTATCCTGGGTGTATATTTTAGAATGATTTTTATAGTACTATTGTTTTGATATTGTTGAACATTGTAATGATTGTTATAATATTATTGAGGATTGGTTTTTGTGTGTGCTTCTTTGTGGTCTTTAAAATGTCTTGATATGGAGCTTGTATGTTGCAGGTAAGATTTGCTGTGCCTCTGGCACTGAACTGTGCTCAGGATATTCTCCAACGTTTTCAGTGAGTAGATTTTGAGGTGGGTAGGAGATCACAGAGAAATGGGCCAATGCAGTGCTCAGTGCTCGAAATAATAATGATGCTAAATGACAAAGCCCGGAGATCACCCTCCATCCTCCAGCCAGTAGCCTCTTCTGGCTTTTGCTTTGATAAATGGCCTGTCGTGAGATAAGGCTGCTAGATGCTTCTGCCGCTGGGAACGGCTCCATCGCAGGCTAGGAGGAAGAGCCTCATGTCATATGTATGCTAAAGCATTGCCCGCCTGGCTGCCAGCCTTGATGTCTTTAGAAGCCTTTTATCCTGTTCTGCAGGGAGTCATCTTCACCCTCATTGTGGGTGGCTGCAGTAATCTCAGCGAACTCAGATCTAACCTCTTTTAGGTTTGGTATAGTTGAGTTTTTATCATTTCTGTGGTGAGAACTTATGACAAGACAAAATTGCAGATATGTCTTATGGTAAGGACAGTAAGCAGTTTTCCTCAGATAGGATGAACCAATCTAGAATTGTCATTTGTAATTTATTTTACAAATGTTTATTTACTTATCTATATGTGTATAGGTGTTTTGCCTGTGTGTATGTCTGTGTGCCACATTTGTGCCTGGTCTTTCAGAGACCAGAAGAGGACGTTTGATTCCCTGGGTCTGTAATTATAGATGGGTGTGAGCTGCCATGTGGGTGCTGGGAATCAAACTCAGGTCTTCTAGAAGAGCAAGCAGTGCTCTTAACTGCTAAGCCATCTCTCTAAGCCCCCACTATTTAGAATTTGAATTCCATGTGGAAAAAACTTTCCTGAGTCCACAGATAGATTTTTCTTAAAAAAATAATTCTGTTTGCCTTTAGGGAAAATCATATTTGCAATAGTTGATACGTATTCATAGATATACACATACTGTATATAGATACATATATATGAATTTATGTATGTATAAAGATGTGTAACTGTTTCCACTCTAACATTTTATAAACCTACCCAATCACTATTACTACTATGATTCATGTTTGTGCCAGTTTTCAATACTATTTAAAATTTCTTCATTACAATATAATTTTATTTCTACTTTTTTCAGTCAAATAATGACTCAGAAATGTCCATAGAATATATTACCTACTTCTTCAAAACTTTGAATTTAACACACATTGTTGATCAATCCCAGGTTCTAAATGGGTTTCTGGAAAATAAATAACACTTGGTGCTTTCCATCAGGTAGCACAGCCCCAGACTGAACCAGACATAATTGAATGCTGTGGGTGCCCATGGGGCAGCAGAGTGTGGCCTTAAGAGCTCTCCAGCCTTTAGTGAAAGTCACAGCTCTGACAGCTTCTAAGTCTCCTCCTTGGATTATTTCCTCATTTATAGAATGAGACCATAGCAGTTCATGCCAGGTCAGGGGTTGAGAGGCATCCTTGTCCAGTGTTGGTTGGTAGCAGGTTTGTGGGAGTACATAGAGTGTGACAGGGCAGGGTGCTTTGCAAGGGGGTTTTGGGGGGTTGCTCAGAGCATCCTTATGGAGAAAAAGTGATACCCAAGTAGAAGTGGGAAAAAAATTCTAGGCTGTGAGCATTATATGAACAAAGGAACTGAGTTTGAAAACTTTCTCCACTGAGGTTAATATCATCAGACCTAAATTTTAAAACTTTTCCTTCCAAACCTACCTTCTAAGGTATAGGTGCTTGGGTCCAAGCGATACTTCATCTCCTAGACTTACCTAATTTGTATCTAGAAGGGGAATTAGCTTAACAGTTTCCCCATTTGCTTTTGCTAAAATCATGCCATCTGTTTTAACATGACAGCAATGTTGCTGACGTCTCTGAAGCCTATTGTTCCCTCTGACCTCCAGCCCTTTGTCTCATTGTGTTTGCTCGCTGCGCCTCTTCTTTGCTTCCCAGCGTCTTTTGAGTGAATTATTTTGCAAAGATTTCTATTGAATTGTGCCCTCTTTTTCCTTCTCTGTCCATCAAGGTCATTTTAAACTTCAATCCAGTTTTCCTTACTGTCAGCCATCCCATCCAATTGGGTGTCATTCCTGAATTTGATAATAATGTTTTTGAGTCTGTGTCTGAAGCATTAATAAGCACGTTAAGGTTAACAGCATCCAGCCAAGGACCTAGCCCCGTAGAATTCAATTTGTTTGTGCTAATTTATTTGCATATATTATACAATTATCATACCTAGACATGAAAAAGAAACTTGGGAAAGAAGGCTATGTCATTCAGTTCAACCTGACACACTTTTAGAATTGTGGACAAGGAAGACAGAAAAATTCTATCTCAGAGGTTATCAACGTGATTGAGTTTGACATTAGCATGTCAGGATTCCTGTCTCCAGAAATAAAACTTCATCAAAGTGTGTGTTCTTCATACTTAAGTGTTATCAATAATTAACTGAAACTCTGTTTCAGTTTCCTTGTAGATAGATGACTATGGCCCTCAATAGACCCCAAGAAAAAGCCTAACAAGACGGAAGGTACCGTTTGGTAATGCTGTGTAATGTAAGCTGTTATGTTAGGTAGCTAAGATCATGCCCTTGTCTGGATACCCTCAGTCCTGGGATATTTTTCTAGCTTGGGGGCAACTGAGCTGGGCCTGTGGGTCTGGCTTACTTGAACTCAGTTCTAGAACTCCTGGAGGAGGTCCTCTGGCTTCCTGTTTAGAACCTGGTCCAGTCTTGGGTTCTAGAGACTTCCAGATGACAAATGGAAAGTCATTCTTCTTAATGCCCTCATCATTTGGCTCAGACAGGAAAAAGGAAAAAAATCCCAAGTCACACCAAGTGCTGTAATTTGATAGCCTGATCCTAAAGCAAGCGAGGAAACCACACCCAAGCCTTTCCCCAGTTAACCACAAAGATGGACCAGAATAGAGAAGGAAAGCAGGAACTTTAAGAAAAACTGGAGAAGGCTTGCGTGGGGCACAGCAAGAACTATGGATGCTATCAGAGCACTTCCCCCTGGACCTTCTAGCTTTAGGGTATGTGAATTTTATAAAAGATTGTGTTCATGTAATCTTTTTTTTTTTTTAATGTCAAAGCATTGGGATAGACCACTGCGGAGTGACGGGATTTTTAATGCAAATGCAAGGTGCATCTGCCAGTCAAGAAGACATTCTTTGAAACGACTGCAGCCCCTCTCCCTCTACTTTCTAGCTTTATGTTTTGTAAGCTTTTTCTTTTTTTTTTTTTTTTTTTTTTTTTTTTTTTTTTTTTTTTTTTTTTTTTTTTTTTTTTTTTTTTTTTTTTTTTTTTTTTTTTTTTTTTTTTTTTTTTTTTTTTTTTTTGGTATTTTTGTATACTCAGAACAACACTCGGGCTCCCTCTGGTGGTCACTCCAGTGTTTCTAACAGGAGTTTCTGTTGGTGTTTCTAACATTGAAGTTTAAGTTATAGAAAACAAGATGCTTAAATGAAAGTGTCAATAGTAAATGTTATTTTCTAAGATTTCCAGGACTTAAGAACATTCAAATTAGTCCACATTGACAATACGTCTATCCATCTATCCATATGTGAATGTCTACAGTTCAATTATGTCATGGTGGTGATGTTTGACTTTCCATAATGCAGTCTTGTCTGCGAGTCCTTAAGAAAGATGCAGAGTATAAGGCAGACAAGCACTCCCAAGGATCAAGTCTGTTGATGAGTAAGTCTTTATAGAGTACTCACTTAAGTCTGTTATGCGAGAGCTAAGCTTTGTGAGAAGTGAGCTGTTCGCATTTAAAATATACTGGAAGTTCTTTGCTGCTGGCAACGTTGTTTCCTTTTTCCTTTAGGTCACAATCTGGAAGCTCCAGATTGTTATATGTGCTATGGCCAAAAGTCTCTTATGAACTACCCTCGTATACATATAGCATCTTGTAGCAGGCATTGGAACATCAATCTTGCTACTTAAATTTTTCTGTTGGCCGAATGTTTTTATTGCAGTTTTTTTTCTTCTTGACTGAGTGATAGTCTTCAGTAGCTGTGTACAACTATAGAAACAATGTGAATATTTTGCATATAATTATTATTAAATATTAAGATGCATTGTTATTAGAAACTCATTCTTGGGTGACTTGGAGATACTTATTAAGAAATGAACAAGGAACCCAGCATGGTGGTAAATACCTGTAATCCTAACACATAAGAGTTGGAGTCAGGAAGATCAGGGGTTCAAAGTCATCCTCTGTGAAACCGCAAGGTCAAGGCCATGCTTGGCCACATAAGGCACTGTCTCAAAATGAAAGAGTTAAGATAGCTATATGAAATAGGGTTTGATATCCATTTTGTGACTCATTTTTGGTTGTTCTCCTTGTTAAGAACTGGGGAAACTCATTTGTATAAATAGGCAGACAGGGACGGGATAATCTAAATAGCATGTCTAAGTTCTGGGACTCCTAGGAAACCAGTGTGGGTCTTTGTGGGGAGCTAGAGGTGAGGAGGGTGGGGTCACAGAGAATGCACAGCACCGCATCCAGGGCGGATTTAGACATTGATTTGGGGGGATTATTTGTGAATGAACTAGGAGGGAAGGGAGAGAGCTGTAAGAAGGACTCCCAGCTTTTGCTTAGATGAGTGGAAGGATACAGTTCCCACTGGCTGAGAAAGGGAGGCTGGGGGAAGATCGGATTCTGGGAACTAGGTTCAAGGTCACAGTTCAAGGTAGATTCCAGGAAATGGAGTGATTTAGACTTCTGCACTCTACCTATGCCCAATCGATAGTCAATAACAGTAAATGTTTGATCAGAAAATAATGGGAAGATAGTTGCCAGGGTTTACATCCAAAACCATTTGCCCCATGACTGCATGTAATGAAAGAAATTAAACGAAAGAGACACAAATCAACCAGAAGTTTATTACATTTGGTTATTTCCATTATTGCATTTTTGCATACTTTTAAGAGAATCCACGCTTGTGGGCAAACTGCGTGTGACTGCAGGTGTCACCTGTCCCATTAGGAAGAGGCTAATTTATGGAATATTTCAAGTGCAAATAACAAATGAGCCAAGCTAACAAAGTGTTACTTAATAAACATCCTCGGGGACCTTCTTTAATGAACAGGTAGAGGGTTATTATTTGAAACTTGGCCCACAAATTATTTCTATACGAATTGGTGATACTAAATGGTTATGGCCTGCTTGAAACAATTTATTTTCTTAATTAGTTTAATCATTCTCTTTACAGTCTCTTACACTACTACATGAGCTAATAACCACTTTTTTTCTTGAATAAATTAAATTTCTAGCCTGCTTGCAAATTTCCAATTAATAAAGTTTCAAGGAGTGAATTAATGCTGCAATCATAAGAAAAATAACCATAGTTTATATAATCCTTTTGCAATTAGCTAACACTGACTAAGCACCTACTATGTCTTGTGCAGGCCACGTGCTTTAGTCTGGGTCATCAAAGTGCAATAAAATAAGTTCCTGACTTCGTAGCACAGGGGAAGAGGGGTAGGTGAGTAAAGACTCCTGTGTGCACTCTGTGTGGTGGGATGGAGATGGGAGACAAAGGGCAGAATAGAAAAGTATCCACCAGAGAAGCCTCAACCCAGCAAGATGAGTGCCTCCGAAGAAAAATGTTTGGTTATTCACCTCCCAAACGCTACCTCAACACCAGTCCTCCAGCCACCAAACTCCCATGCTCTGTAACTCTAGACTTGGAAGGTGCATGAGACAGAAACCCACTTACGCCACCTTAAAAGCAATCAAGAGTAGACAGACATTGGAGCTGACCACTGGGTCTCTAGGAGGAGAGCATGTGTGCTGGCTTGGGGCTAATAGGAGCCCAGGCGGATTTCTGAATTCGAGGCCAGCCTGGTCTACAGAGTGAGTTCCAGGACAACCAAGGCTATACAGAGAAACCCTGTCAAAAAAAAAAAAAAACATAAAAAAAAGACTTGAAAATATGCCCCCCAGTAGTTTTTGTTCCTCCCCCGCCCCCAGCATCTCCTGCCCTCATCATCTCCTGTGAGACGAAACACTCTGAGCTAATGCGGGTCATGTGACCCCTCCACCACAACTCTGAGCCAACTAATGAGAGTGTGATCCCACTGTGGAGTCAGCTCTGTAGATGGGAAAGGGGAAACCGGAGAGATAAACACTGCCCCCCACCTCTTACGACTGAGAATCACATCTGGCTGACAGCTAAAAATCGGGTTTGAGGAACTCAGAACATCATAATGCAATCAATACCCCATTCCTAGGTACTCTTCATTCCTTGCTTATGGAGAAATGGGACAGGAGCACTTAGGAGAATAGTGTTGACACGACATTTTGCAATAGCCTTGATTGCATTAAGCTTTGTGCTTAGAAATCTCGTGCATACTACACAATCCAAACCACCGTTTCCTGCCCGCTAACTTCTGAACACGTGTGGTGGTGAGATTAAGAGGGTTGGTCTTGTTGAGTCTTCGAGCAAGTTGTATGTCAGTGCCAAAACAGAGTATGACATAATTTGCCCCAGTTTTTCTAGAATATTCTACAAATTGGTTTTTTGTTTAATCTATTTGATTTGTAAGCTGTTAAATTCTAGGAGCCAAATTTACATTCAGATGAAGTCACTGGAGTCTGTAGTGTGTGCCTAAAGGAAATGTTTCTGCCAAGAGACTAAAGTGAACTGAAGCAACACAGGGTTTTGCAAGACAGGGTTTTCCTGATCATAAGTATGATAGTTTATGTTGAATTTTGGAAAACATAAAACTATATTTAAAATTCCTATGAATGCCACCACCTAGCACATACATATGCATGCACACACACACACACACACACACACACACACACACACACACACACACACAGAGAGAGAGAGCTGGGGAGATGACTCAGCAGGTAAGAGTCCTTTGCCTACAAACATGAGGACCTGAGTTCAAATTAGCAGGCCTCACAGAAGAAGCTGAGTGTGACCATGCACACATATAACCTCAGTGCTGCATGTGACCATGCACACATGTAACCTCAGAGCTGCATGTGACCATGCACACATGTAACCTCAGAGCTGCATGTGACCATGCACACATGTAACCTCAGTGCTGCAGTGGGTGGTGACAGGAGAATGATTGAAGCCTCCTGGCTGCCAGCCTAGCACCAGGTAAAGAGAGAGAACATGTGTCAAGAGAGCACAGGAGAGACTCATAGAGCAGGCACTGGCCTTTACATGGTTGCATGGATGTGCATTCCCTCACACACTTGCACACATACCACATTTATGTCATACACACGTCACACATCCATGCACACACAGAGAAATACATACACACACATGTGTGTGTATATATATATATATATATATATATATATATATATATATATATACACACACACATATATACATACATATGTATATATATGTTCATATGGTATATAGTTTCTTACCCATTTTTTTAAATTAATTTTTTAGAAAGATTTTAAAGGAATTAATATTGACTGAACCACACAAGGAGAGGAATCTCCTCTCAAATTAACATTTTTATACACATTTACATGTTATCTGTGTATCTTGTCAAAGTTAGTTTCCACATTAACCTGTTTCCTGGGGTATTTTTGGTTACTTCACTCCAGTTTCTCCCGTTGTTTCTAGTTTCTCTCTGTCGTCACTACATCTGTCTGAGGGGCTTCCTTCAGAACTGGAAGGGCAGGTGCGCCGCTCACTCGCCTGCTTTCCACGCTCTGTTTTCCACGCTCTGTTTGTTTTCCACGCTCTCCTTCCTGGAGAATAATGACTTTACCTCCTCTTCACCCACCCCTAAGGCTGATTTCCCCAAATGGAACTGGTTTAGCAGTTCTTTTCTTTGGAGCACTTAAAGATGCTGACGTTGACAGTTGTCCCCAAGCCATGGTCTACTCAGTTTCCTTCATGCTTACTAACTGTCCCTTTCCTTTTCCAGGATCCCATCTAAGTGAGCATACTGCGTTTAGTCATCACCTCTTTGGGTAGCTTTTGCCGGTTACCTAAGACCTTCCCTTTTTCATAAACTTCTGATTGGATCAGAGTTTGTTTAACAAGCATTTTCTAGTGTGTCCCCCACCCCAGTTGGGATTTATCCCGTCTTTTCCTCAAATTAGACTCACTTTGTGACCTCCAGGGAGGAAGCCCAGAGGTGGACTGTTTTTATCTAATCTAAAATATGCCGTGTCAGGATGACCAACCACCATTGCCTCAGATCTTGCTCACCTGGTTGAGGTGCAATGCCAAGCTTCTCCTCTGTAAGGTCACTGTCCCTAGGTGCCCTGCCTTTGCATACAACTGTGGAAGGATGTCAGTCCATGGTGGACTTTTAAGGGAACAGTGAGCTGTTTCCCAAGTCCTTGATAGTACAAGAACAATGTATGTATTTAGAATTCTTCCTTCTGGGAGATTTGCCTCTTTCCCATGATTATTCATTTGGTCTCTTCATATATCATTATGTACCCTTAGATGTCTGTTTTATTCTTTGTGCTAAGGTCTGACACTATTCCTTAAATTATTCTAGTTTTAGTACCACTGTTATGTGTCTCTTTTGCTGGGGTTTTTTGTTTGTCTGGGCCCTAGATGTGTTGCTGCTACTGAGAATGCTAAGCCTCTCAACTGCTTTTGGAAAGCAAAGTACGTAACCCAAATGCCAGAAGGGTGGTCACAAGGGACTTAACCCTTCCTTGCCTCCATTTCTTCATCTGTGAAATGGGTGGGACTAATGAGCTTCCCTTCGTTGTTGGTATCCTGTTATTGGCTTGAAGCATGAGCGTACAGAAATGAATATACAAGTGTTCTTACTCTTCCCTGTGTCCTGAACAACATCTTACAGGTAAATCCACAACTTCCTGCCTTCCCTTTCTCTTCTGCTTGCTTCCATTGCTTTGTTTTGCTGTGTTCTTTGGTTAGCTATGAGGAATGGAATGGCCTCCCCTCCCGACTACCCTGCATCAGATAAGAAAACTGAAGAGCCCGTGTTTCACCTCAGTTTTTGTTTGTGTCCAGGTCTGCTTTTAAATTTGAGGATGGTTGAACATGCGTAGTTGGGGGAAAGAACCCACATTCTGGTACATGCCTGGAATCAGTTCGTCTGTGAACTCTATTGTCTTGGGTTTCCTCTGCTGTGCATCCTCATAAAGTGTCCCATGCAGTCCTTCAGCAATAGGTTAAGATCACAGGTTTAAACTCCTAGTGATAACCAGAGAGAAATGCTTCTCAAAGTTTCTACTTGAGTAAAAGCAACAATGATATTGCCAAATAATTAAAGAAAAGCAAAACCCACACCAGTTATTTATAGTGTTTTCAGGTACTGTAAGTCACCCAGGGGCATTTGACTTGCACAGTTTTGAAGTGAGAACATTACATAAAAGATTAAATCACGCCAATAGAGGTTCCCTCCCTCTTAGAGGAACTGTGGACATCTGAGCTGCCTGCTCTCCCCTTCCTTCCTGTGCAGCTGAAGTACCCTCTTGCAGCCAACCACCATGCTTTCTGGCAGGAAACCATATTGCCAGGGGTGAAAAAATATGAAATTCACTCAGTTCTTGGTAATCCTTTTAGGTTTAAGAGGTACGACAATGCTGTATTAATGGTGCTGTCTTTATTTGGCAGAGATTTGCTTTAGAATGAAACCTACCATATAAAAAAGTTTAAGCTACACAAACTGGAGAATTGTAGCAGTCCCAAAGTTTGATAAAGGGAGAAGCAAGGTTCATGGGGAGTCTTATAACCCCAAGGCAAGTGTCCAGAGAGGTCTGTATCGCTTAGCAAATCCCAACTCCATTCACGCTCTGATTTCACGTCCTTACATCCTAGTCTATCATCACCTGGGGCTTCGGGTGAGGTAGTCAGCTGGGAATAAGGTCGTTGGTGCTTTCTGTTACTACTCAGGGCTCCTAGAGTGCTTCACCCCAGTGTGGTCAAAGGCTTCAATCAAGGGGCTGTGGCAATTAGCACATCCCACCCAAGACGCTATGAAAATCTGTGACTATCGTGTCCAAAGCCCTTAAGTGTCTAGTCGATGAAAGATCAGAATGACGTTGTATTACTTCTCATTGTATTTGCAAGTGTCTCCAGTGTTCCTCTCAGTAAAGCCTTTCAGATGACGTTGGATTAAAACACGAACAAAGAAACAGAACAAAACTCCAACCTTGAGGTGGAAGCAGCTTGGTTTCTGAAGCAGGCTTATATTTCCCTTGGCTAGTTGTCTCTCTAGTAAGAATAAGGCTTTACATTTTGGAGAGATCCCCCACCCCTTTTTTCTGCACACTGTAATAAACTAAAAAAAATATATGAAAGGAACAAAAACATATGGGTAATAATAGTCTTAAAAGTCCAGTGTTTCTGGACTACTTCCTTGGAATGGAAAGTCCTCAGATTGCATATGTGACTGAAACCATCGTCTGGACTACTACAACCTGATGGTTTAAAGGAAAGGCAAAAAAGGCCATGTTTGGGGAACCTACCTCGTTTATGATCCAGCTCGGAAATGGACTTGGTGTTTTATGTGGTATGCTGCTGTTCCAGGCTGCTTTTATATTTTATACAGTATGCTTTTAGGGCTTTGATCATTTTTGTTTTGATGAGCTTTGTAAAGGTTTAAAAGGTTTCTTGAAAACATTAATAGGCCTCTACTATTCCAGGAATTTTGTATTACGTGAATCAAATGCACGCTGCTCTCAGGTCCTCGAACCCTTAAAGGTTATCAGAGTCCCTTGTTTGTGTGTTCTTGAATTTGTCCCGAGGTTGTGTTTATTGTACCTTGGACTCACTAGATTGTTCTAGGCAAGGGAAAAAAAAAACCCTTCTTTTAGAATTTCCAATCAATACAGATAAATACGCCACCATGCAGAGGACTGTACAAAAGTCAATTGAGAGCATTATTTTCAACTCCAAGTACAGGACAAAGAATCCCATTTTCTTTTTAGTAATTATTTTACCTTTCCCAGTTGGGAATTACAAGGCTATTAAGATAATAGCCGAGGGCACGTTTGATAGGATGCATTTACATGCTAGGAAAGTGTGTTTGTGTTTTCTTGTTGGAAATTTTTGTCTTAATTGATTAATTTGTCCCTATTAATATTTATGAATCTTAATACAGAATGACTCTGTTGAAATAGCCAAAGATAGGTCACTTCCCTAAGAATCCATCCCAAAGAAAAAGCCTATCCGAAGCAGTATTTGTGAAAGCATCGCAGTTTGCCAAGGTCTCCAAACTTTCACTCACAATATAAGTGTTCCATTTCTAAACCCAATTCTGAGCAGGTAACCTCCAGTGAGTGGGTGACAGGAGCTCTCGGCCTAAGCAGATTTATAGTACCAAATTGTTAAAAACTACTCGAAGGCACAACGACAAGAAAGACTTTAAACTATGCCATGTATGTTTAATAAAAATTCTTATTAATATGAATTTAGAAAACTGTGAAAATTTTTATGACAGTGCTATGTAAGAAGGAAGAAATATAAAATTTTCCCTAGAGTGATTAAGCCTTCTTTTAAAATAGAACAACCCCCTATCTATTCAGAAGGATGAATATTCAGATCCTAAAATAATAATATTTTGCTTTATATGATTAAAATATTTTATGCCTCCTGATGAACATGCATCATTTTGTATGGAAAAAGCTAAAAGCCCAACATTAATAAACTTTAGTGCAGTCACAGCCCGACATTCCAGTGTCTGTCCTCACACTGAGGATCCACAGTGCTTTGCATATCCTGTGGTCAAAGGCTTTGTCTCACCCCATTCCATGCCCACATGCACAGCAGCCAGACAAGGGAAGCTTGCCGTTTTCTGTTCCCACCTGTGTGACTTCGGGATCTGTCTGCAACTCCATTCTGTGCCGGAAGTTCTGCTGAAGGCAGCTGGATCCCCTCCCCGTGCAAGAAGGTTTCCTTGAGCCACCCGGCCAGCTGTCACCCTCCCCTCCCACTTGACTAACATAAGCCCCTCTCTCTGTAAGATACTTCCATAGAGTTCAGCTAGATAGGGTACAATGACAAGAGAACTATTAAGTTATGCCATGTACAATTAATGAAATTCCTCATTTAAAAGAATCCACAGTGCTATGTGATGTCACTTATGAGTTAGTGTTATGCAAGAAAGGAGAATTGTATATTTTAATGTAGAATATGATTACGCCCTCAATTGAAAATAGAGCAAATCCCACGCCTACTTGAAAGATCTCCTAAGAGAACAATCATATTTTGCACATCTCTCTGACCTTGAGAAGCCTGTTAGATCTGTTAGATCAGTGCCACTAACTGGTGACAAGTGGAGACTAATCACATGTAATTGTGAGAACATTTTTATGCTGCCCATTTCTTACTTAAGAACATCCCTCAGAGTTTCCACAGTCCTCAATCTAAACCCCAATGCCTACTTTACTGTAGAATGTCTCTCCCCTGTACATTTCTTTCCTGTTTAGTATATTACCCAGAAGCTTTGACAGACTACACTTTTGTCTTCAGAAGCCTGTAGATAATAAATAAATTGTATATTTCTTAAGAGTCAAATCACTTGGCTTCTTAAATTCTGAATCTGAAAAGAATGTGGTCAGATAATATTCACAAACAAATAAATGAATGAATAAGCTACAATAACTACTTTTTTTTTAAACAGGCTGGCCTGCTAGAAAATGTATGCTTAGCCAGATACAGCCAGTGATAATGCAGCATTGCGAGCATTTAATCCGCATGCTGACTTTTAGACCCCTCTGTGTTGTTTTTCATGTGTTTATTGCCCTGGAGAGAAGCACTGTGCTTTAATCAAGAGGTACTAGACGTTTGCGTGAGCACTTTTAAACATCACCAGCAGTACCGAGTAAATACAAAATTTCTGAAAATGCCATGTGGTCTGCCAGGCTGCCTCTAGCCTAGCATCCTGTACCTCCTTCCGTGAAGCACGCTGATAGTGTCACAGAGAGGGGATGCTTTTCACGCACAGAAGCATCCATGCATGCTCTTCTCCTTCAAGACACTCTCCAAAGGAACGTTAGGTCCCAGACTACTGCCCCCGCTGAGCTGTAGAACAGCCGCTGCCCTCCTTTGGACCCCAAATGTGAAACGAAAACCCCAATGCCTACGTCTCTCACCTGTACGCTGAGTTCAGAGTGCACACTTTCCTAACTTGTTTTATGAGATCAAGTTGCAGAGTTTTCTTGAAACTCCTTACTGAAACACAGTATATTCATAGAAAGAAAGTGCGCACCCCAATTAGGTCAGTACTTTTTCAAAACTGTCGTCATGCTAACACCAATGCATGTCAGGAAGCAGAACAGAGCTGTAACTGCTGAAGCCCAGCCCAGCTCCTGTTTTCCCCTCCAACATCTCCACACTGTCCTGTCTTCTAAGAGACCAGTCATTTGTATCAATGAAAGCCATCTGTCACCTGCCTTCCATACCCATTCTACCTGTGAGCGAGGTGTGTGTGTGAGTTAGGCTGCATGGGTGTACAGCTGTAAATTGTTTTCGTATTCCGGTATAGGAACATGTTACACCTTCTGCTGGCAGTGAGCTGCTGTGAACAGCATTGCCTGGACATCTTGATTCACGGCTTTTGGTAAACATATCTCTACAGTTCTGTTGGATTTTTTTTTATGTACCAGTCTGTTTCTGGAGAGTTAAAAATATGCTTGTTCAGGTTTAAGGTCTTCAAACGGACTTTCAGAAATCTGTTCATCTATGAAATTATAAGGAGAATTTTGGATGTTGCATCTGAAGCTGTCACTTTTATGACGTTCTCAAAACTGTTCCCCCAAATCTTTATCAAAGTAGCAAAACCTAAAAAACTGGTTTTGTCTTTATCAGGGAGAAAAAACAGAGCATGATTAGAGAGAGAGAGAGAGAGAGAGAGAGAGAGAGAGATAGCATTCAGTTTCTAGACAGATCTGTTTTTCTAGAATATTTTTCAATCTAAAGGATTGAATATTTCAATCTAAAGGAAAGGCAAAGGTTTTTACCTTGAAATCAATGCTTCTTATTCCCAGTGCAAAATACCTCGTTACAGATTTGACAGAGAGACATTTGTCTGGGAAGGAAGCAGGGACAGCATCAGTCAGTGCTGTCAGCCAGTAAGCTTGGGGCTTGCCTTCTCAGTCGTCATGAGTAAGACTGGAATTTCAGATACGAAAAGAAAATTCTCCCCTCTCTTTTCATTCCTCTGTCAGGTAAACACTCCCCAGAGGTTTCTCCATGTCATTCCAGTAAATATTTAATGAGCAATCCACATACAGTGCCACAGGGACTCTAAGATAACAAAAAACACGGTTTTAATTTTAAGGGATTCATTTAGTATTCAGCAAAATAAACACATAAATAACTGTGGTGCAAGCAGCTAATGCGCACAGGAACAGGGCTCTGGGATACGCAGAGGGGTCCCCTGGGCAGAGGAAACAGAGAGCCCAGGAATCAAACAAAGAACAGGAATACACAACCTTTTCTCCTGTGGGTTTCTCAACAGTGTCACCTAGTTCATTAATTATAAAGCTTCAAGGCTCCAAGGATAAGAGAAGTCACATGTAGACAGTGAAGTTTCTATAGCTTCTCAGAGCATTCCATTGTGTGCCCCAATCAGATCAATTTTACTCTTAAGAATTTTGTTGCCCCCAAATCAGGATTACAACCCAAGTTTAGCATCATTTACCAGAATAGTGCTCTTTGAATTCTTCCGGGTTCAGCTTAGTGCAACTCTAGTGACGTTCTAAAATATGCATGAAGTTGACATTTGCACATTTGACGTCAAATTAAAATGACAGAATATGAAATTGTCATACGTTGTGTCATTACGTTGCATGATTTTAAGGAATAGTCTATGGGTTTATGAAGATACTTCCAAATGTTTGCATGATGAGAGCTTTGGTTTTCTTTGAGGGGGAATCTAAGATTGCTGCATTCTTGACTGTGTACTGTATACATGTGAGTGTTTGTGGTATCAGTAAATCTCTTCTCTGTGCTGAGGTTTTGACATCACTGCTCCATAATCATGTCCTGTTGCTCTTCGGCCAGGGAGGGAGGGAGGGCTAACTGTAACTGAGGTATCTACACATTTTAGAATTTCAGTCTCCCTAAAAACAATTCAGGCCTCCGTTTGTGGTCCAAACTTTGTCAGCTTGGCAAAATCTATTTTTCTTTAGCAGGGCAGAGCAGGTTTTTGGAGTCCATTGCCTTCTCTGGTCGAGTCTCAGTCATGGATTGTAGTTGGGGTCTTGTCCTTGGCTGTATTGTCCCTCGGAGTGTCTCTCTGTGGCCCTTTTAGAGATTCTGATACACACACCTACAAATACATTTCCGTTCTGCCTCAGCTAGTTAGACTAAAAGCATAACATGTTATACCCCCAAAATGTTGACAGTACATACTGTTGAAATTTAGATTCACTTTGTAAACATTTCCCTCCATTTTCAAGTACTAGTTTTATAAATGTGAATTGTGATTTTTTTCCCCTGTATTCCTTTTAGGATGTTCTCATAGTTGGGGTTACTATTGTTGTGATGAAACTCTGTGAACAAAAGCAATGTGGAGATGGAGTAGTTTATTTAGCTTATGTATCCTGAGTAAGTTCACTGAGGGAAGTCAAGACAGGAGCTCAAACTAGATAGGAACCTTGAGGCAGGAGGTGATGCCAAGGCCATGGAAGAGTGCCCTTACTAGGTTGCTCCTTGTGTCCTAATAAGACGATTTTCCTTCAGAAGCCAGGACCACCTGCCACTCACAATGGGTTGGAGCCTCTCCCATCAGTCACTAGTTAAGAAAACACCCTACATGCTTGCTACAGCTCAATCTTATAGAGACATTTTCTTAGCTGAAGTTTCCTCCCCTCCAATGACTATAGCTTGTGTTAAGTTGTCATAAAAGTAGCCAGCACAGATGGTAAGGTAAGGATTATGTTGTAATTCAGCTATTCTTGGAACCTTTATGTTCACACAATGGTTTTGGTTAAAATTAATTATTTGTAATTAGAAATTATAAAGCCCTTTATTTGTGAATATCAAATATATTACCCAAGTAACCATACATTTCCTTTGCTAAATTACTGGCTTTCATAAAAGGGATTTTCATACCAAAAACAATAAAATGGTTGGGAAGTGATTCCTTGGGAGGAGCCATCTAAGTTTATTTAGGTAGTTTAAATACTGCTAGTGTGATATGTCATGATTATGCCTCCTTGGTCCAGTCTTCAAGAAAAATACATCTTAGTGAAGAATTGTATTTTTGGTGTGCAGAATGTTACTGTCACTCACCAATTCTCGAGTGCTCAAATTGACACACCCACACCCACAGTCTCAATACCATTAGGCAGAAGTAGAGACTCTCAGATCATATGTCAGATTCAGCAGAAGCCAAATCGGCACTTCACCAACATCCTGTGGGATGTGCAAAGCATTGACTTAAGTCTCCTCTCTCTCTGTAAGACTTTGACCAATCACAGCTCAGTGGAAACAGCAGCTATTTCCTTCCCAACATCCCTTCACATACTTGAACATATAAATTGCCTCTCCAGTCACTAATAAATGAAGTCTGCTAAGAGACTTAAATTCATCTTAAGAGAAGACATCCTTCCATTCATCAATAATGACTTATCAAGTGGTTCTGCATAGCAAGCACTGGGGGACAATAGAATGAGCATGAAGTTCACAGAGCTAGCATTTCAGTGGAGAAGACAGACAGGAAACAAAAAGCCAAGTGTCAAAAATGTGAGGTGCCAGATAGCAAGAGCTGCTCTGATTTAGAGCAGGGATGAGCACACTATGTCCTCTAAGATGGGCAGAGTATCCTTTCTGGAAAGGAAGTATTGTAAACAAAGACTTTGATTGGGTGTGAACCAGAGATCAATTTGGAACAGTGTGTCTAGGCAGAAGGAAGAGCAGGAGCGCCAGGGAAGGGGTGGGTAGAGAACAGAGATCAGAAAGCAGTAAGAGGCCAGATAAACATCATTCTATAGAATTCAGCTTGCACTATGTGTAGGGGCATTGG
This sequence comes from Mus minutoides, assembly GCA_902729485.2. Lineage (NCBI taxonomy): Eukaryota > Metazoa > Chordata > Mammalia > Rodentia > Muridae > Mus > Mus minutoides. The sequence continues at coordinate 427,275 of LR749955.1, read as the reverse complement.
CTTTCACAGAGTAATGTCATCTGAGCCTTTTTTTTATAGGATGTGCTAGCTATAGACTTGAGAATGATTGGGTATATGGAGAGATGGAGACACGCAGACTTCGAAGTTTCTAGGCAAGAAAAGACTATACTGAAAAGCACATACTGAAGCTGGCAGACTTCGAAGTTTCTAGGCAAGAAAAGACTATACTGGAAAGCACATACTGAAGCTGGCACCAAGCATGTAGCTCATGAGACTCAAGAACTGAATTTTTACATTTTAATTAATACAGATGCCTATGTAAGACCAGTGGCTAATGCATTAAACTATGTAGTTCTTGAGTTCATGGATACTGTCACCATGGTTTGGTATCTTAGCCAGTGTTTGTGTAGTGTTGGGCTGCTGACAAGTTGTACTTAGTAATAATTCATCAACTAAAAAGACTATTTTCTTATCAACCCTAAAATACTTTTATTTTTGGGTCAAGAGAATACTGGCTTTTTGCAGTGTCTTTAACATGACTGCCATTACTGTCAGTGCCATGAAAAGATTCTAGTCACGCAGGTCATCCACTATATTTTACCAGATGTCCCATGGGCTGTGAAAAGAAAAGAAAAAGCCCACTAAAATACCAGAAAAATACCGTACACCGAGTGTCTTGTCTCGGGTGCAGCTTTGCTTTGCATTCAAAGTGTGCAGTGAAGTAGAGTTTTGGAAAATTGTTATCACGGATTCTGTGAAGAGCATCTGAAGAATTTGCTGCAAATCTGTTTGCTACAGCTGTATTGTTCTCCTTTTAAAAGTCATATAATATACTCATTGCTATTGCTGTGTCATTTTTAAAAACCATATCTACCCCTCAATCCCCAGTAGAATTTTTCGAGGGCGCAGAGATAGCAGAATATCCCATAATTTCTCATTGGCTTTATCTCTTCTTATAGGTGCACCAAACTCAGGTTAACAGTGCTAAATGACTATCAATAAATGATCATTAAAACAAATCATGCATTTCTGTGCAATGGCTACCATACAGCTACAAGAAAAAAAATGGCACAGAAGTGCAAAGCCAGATGAGACAGCCTTTATGAGAATTCTTGAAGACTCATTTTCAGTGATAAGCACAGGATTGAGGCCAATGTGTATATGATTTGTGTTGGAGAGTAGGGGAGATCATATATATTTCCATATTAGTTTGTGTATGATAATTAAATTAGCATTTCAGCCCAATTAGATTTTCTAAAACATGTTATGCAAATCACTTGCAACCTTGGAAACATTCTGAGCAGGAGCCTGAAGCCTGGATTCGGTGTGGGTAGAGCCTCAATCACATTTTTCCATATTCACATCACATGTCTGGCGTATTTTAATTTTTTAAAAGATTTATATGTTTTGTGTATGCATGCACACCAGAAGAAGGCATCAGATCCCATTACCGATGGTCGTAAGCCACCAAGTGGTTGCTTGGAACTGAACTCACGACCTCTGGAAGTGCAGTCAGTGCTCTTAACTGCTGAGCTGTTAACCCGCCTGGAATATTTTTAGTTGTTAAATAAATGCTACAACTTTCAGTGTCTTACTGCACCCAGATTTAAACTTGAGACTATTATGGCGCTAGACTTACCATTAACAAGTATCCATCATTAAACATGTCAGACACTGGTGTGCACCTCAGTCATCGTCTCTGCTTCCCCAAAGTGCAGAGCACAGGACGATTCCCAGATCTGAATTTGATGCTTGGATTGTTCAGAATGGAAGCCAGGATGATGGAAAAGGCCAAGGCTTAGATCTGTGAGATGGGAGGAAAGAGGCTTAGGTAATCTTTCCCAGAACTTAGATTTCCATAAAAATTACTGTTATGAGGGGCAAGAGGATATGACGGTGGCATTTGTGGAATGTTGTGGTCTATTGATAATAACATCTTCTCTCCTCTTACTCGAAGGGCAGATTCAACAGAAATACACCAAGATGCCTTGGATAAGAGAATCTGGGCCAATTTGTAAGAAAAAAGAAAACTTAACTAAACAAAATGGCTTCCCCCACCGTCTACCCCCAGCTCCAGCCCCAGCCCCAGCCCCAGCCCCAGCACCTCACCACAACCACCCCAACACACACACACACACACACACACACACACACACACACACACACACACACACACACTGTTGGGCCCAAAGGAACTGTTTGGACTGGCAACTCTCAAAACTTAGCATTTTATTCCTTGCAGGACAGGGCTTCTCAGAAGGCTGACATTTTCCTTCGCTCTGTATGTACATGGTCCATGTACATTTGCGCGTGTATGAGCATTTGCATGTATATACACGTGATGGGTATTTAGAGTAGAATATGTGTCATGATGTATGTGTGGAGGCCAGGGAACAGCCCCATGGATTCTGAGGGGCAAATTCAGGTCAGCAGGCTTGCACAGCAAGCACTTTACCTGCTGGGCTGTCTCACGTGCTCCGAGTTAGTTCTAGAGAGTGCGTCTGACATGCCCCTGTGCAGGATTTTTATGTTGCTGCTCTTGTTTGGTTTCCTTTATTCTGCTTGGTATTCTGGGAGCTTTCTGGATCTGTAGTTTGATGTCTGTCATTTATCTTTGAGAGACTCTAAGTCGTTATTAAAGTATCTATTCTCTTTGCTTTCTTCTTGAGGTATTGCGAGTACATGTGTGTTTTCAAGCTCATATACGCTTTGTCTTTGAAATTGTCTCAGTGTGCTTAGAGACTCTGGGTTTGGACATGGGACAGTATCTTTTTCTCTTCATTTCGGTTGGGAAGGTTTGTGCTTAGGATCACTGACTCTTTCCCTAGTGGTCAAGTGCATTTTGCTACTGAGCTAATTTGTGTCTTCCTTGGCAGAACTGTTGATCTGTAGAGTTTGGCCTCATTCCTCAACACAACTTGCTCTTCCTCCAATGAGTTGCCATTGGGGGTGGGACTTCCGAGCCCCACAACTGCCTCTTAGCTCCTGCCCTCCCAGTCAGTTAATGAAGGAAGGTGGGTGCTAAATCCCTTCCTACACGTGGAGTCCGACTCCATGGAGTCTCTTCCTGGGGATCAGGCCTTTTGACTCTTCACCAGGAGAGCCTTCTGGGGTTAAAATAAGTAAAACACAGAGCTACCAGGCCCAGCCAAGACTGCTGCTCACCACCGGGGGTTTCTAAGCTGGTCCACATTCAGCCTCCAGCAGCTCTGCAGAAGTCCTGCCCAAGGCCTCCTATCCCTGGGCTGCTTCTGCCACAGGTCAGCTGACCTCAGCCCCGTTGGAATGCCTCTACCTGTGGCTCTCAGGCTGGCAGTGTTTACTGGAGCCTCAGTTCTCTGATGAGCCCAAGAGACATTGTCTTCATTTTGCTCAGCCTTCCAAGCACCGTTTATGTCAAAGCATTTCTCTCTTGGCCAGTTTTTGAGCTAGAAAAGTCTTACAGCAGCAGTTCTCAACCTATGGTTCACAACCCCTTTAGGGTTCAAACAGCCCTTTCATGGGAGTCTCCTAAGACCATCGGAAACACAGATATTTACAGTATTATTCATAATAGTAGCACGATCACAGTTACGAAGTAGTAGTGAGGATAATTTTATGGTTGGAGGTCACTACAACATGAGGAACTTTATTAAAGGGTTTCAGCATTGGGAAGGTTGGGAACCACTGGCTTAGAGACACTGTCTTCTGCCTCGAAGACAGAAGCCAAAAAAGCCTAGAGAAAATGTTCCCATGATTTCACAGATGGTAAAGCTTAGCTATTTCCAAGTCATGGAATCCGCCTATGAGTCTTAGTCCCGAGTTGCCTTTCGTCTGCCCAGCACAAGCACGGTGACGTTGTAGTAAGGATGAGAATGAGGCAGACATTTCAAAGGCTTAGTTGCATTATTTTGAAATATCAAAACAGGGGACATTAATGTCTAGACATATGTCACCTTCAGTAAGAAATCGTATGTTCTTTTCTCTTGCTCATCAGGAATAAGAACAGGGAGGATTTGAGAGCCGTGGTGCAGTAGCGTTTGTCTGTGGACTCTCATGGACTTGCTAACTGTTGAACCCACAGAAAGTTCAAGAGCTCATGTACAGCGGCCACGTTCCCATCCTGATCCCCACTTTAGCCTTATCACATTGCTTTGCACGCCACGGGCCTTCATTAAGCCCCCCGGACCCTGTTGGATGTGACTGCCCTGACTTTCCTTATGGCCCTGGATTGCTGGCATCTGCTCTGAGTGCTGTGTCCCTGTCTAGCTTGCTATTCTTGTCTCTTGGCTTAAGATGTTGTGCCTTGAAAAAGGGTTCTGTGAGCAAACACTTGACTAAAAAGAATCACCCTGCTTTCAAAGGGGTCTGAATAGGGGTTTCCATGAGGCCTATTACAAGGCCACATCTACCTCATTATATCTGCATGGGCGTTATTGTGCACCTTGTAATGGAAGCTGGATTCATACTTTTCATTGCCTGATTAGTATTTCTAAATTGGCTCACTTGCCAGAAGGAGTATTTTTTTCCTCACTGCTTTCCCCTTTCACTGGTAATAGAAACATAATAAAATGCAGTTGAAATAGCACCCCTTCCCTAAAACAAACAAAAACCAATTATGGCTAGTCCTGAGGGAAGTCTTCAGGGGAGACAGCCAAGAAAAATGCAGAACGCTTCTGCCCTTATCTGTCCTCGCTGCCTGCCTTTGAGGAGCACGCGTTCACAGCCTGGTGTGCACTCTTTCGTGCCCACAGGAATTTCTGTCAACACATGAGAGTGTGTTGAAGTGTATGGAATTTAATCGGAGAGGGCCCATTCCTTGTCCAGCTCCTTGCAATGTATGCGCAAGGTCAAAAGAGAGGTCAGCTCATGGACACAAACCAAGCAGTCATTAATGAAGCCTTTGGGCTGTAATGGCTTCCATATTGCCTTCCTCTTCTGTACTGGACAGGAAATGTGCAGAGGATATCAGACAGTTAGTGGGTGGGAAGTCTGGGGTACTGCGTAGTAAGGCTCTGCCCCAGTCTGTGGCTGCCATGATCATGTAGGCCTTCAGATCCTATTTGTGTCCTTCCCGTGCTCTGGGTTGGTCTCTGTAAGCATGTTTCCTGGCTTCCTGTCCTCCAGGCTGGTTTTCTTGCTTTGGTTTGCACTAATATAACTATATTTCTATTTCTCTCTCTCTCCTGTTTAACCTAGTCATTGACATAACAGAATGATCTCCTTATCTCTCTAGTTTCTGAACAGAGGGGGATTGGATATGGGTAAGTCTTGCCTGGATCTTGGCAATGGGTAGACCAGTGGTATCAGTAGCAGTGGCCATGCCTCAAGGGGTTCTTGGGACCCTCCAGGCAATGGGTAGACCAGTGGTATCAGTAGCAGTGGCCATGCCTCAAGGGGTTCTTGGGACCCTCCAGGCAATGGGTAGACCAGTGGTATCAGTAGCAGTGGCCATGCCTCAAGGGGTTCCTGGGACCCTCCAAGTTTCACATCTTCTTTCTTCCTCTGCTATCTTCCTGGGGGCTTCCTCTGTCAACTCGGGACTTGGCTGAGGGGGTCTGTCTGGCTTCCTCATCTTCCCTTACCTGTAAAACTATTTCCCAGCAGAGAATTCCCTCTCTAGTGAGGTCTCTGAGTGGTTTCTATCACCCTGCATAGACTTCTGTGACACTCTTTCTCTGGCATATTTATTTTATACCTGAGGTATAGCTCCTCAAAGGTAGATGTTTTATTCATATCAAGTTGTGTCTTAATTAGGGTTTCTATAGCTGCAAAGAGACTTCATGACCATGCCAACTTTTAATGAGGAAAATATTTAACTGGGGGTGGGTTATAGTTCAGCAGTTTAGTCCATTATCCTCCTGGGGACATGCAGGCAGTCGTGGTGTTGCAGAGGTAGCTGAGAGATCCATAGACAGAAGGAAGGGACAGTGAGCCACAAAGCTTAACCTGAGCTTCCGAGACCTCAAAGCCCACTCGCACCCCCACTTCCATGACACACTTCTTTTAATAAGGCCACACCTCTTAATAGTGCCAGTCCCTCTTGGCCTATTGAGACATTTTTATTTAAACTACCAGAAGATGCACATTAGAAAGTTAATTATGACTAAGCATTCTGAGCTCTGCCAGTGAGTGTGGTCTCAGTTAGTAAAAGTCACTATTTATTGCTGAGAATTGGTAAAATCAAATCTGATGTCTGGACTAGAAGAGCTGCCTGGCATGTTGTACCTACCCTTTTAAGTGAACTTCAGTCAAACAGAATACAAAATCTTCCAACATGAGAGCCAAGATATTTGTGGAAGAAAGGGGGTAGTGGTGGTGGTGGTGGTGGTGGTGGCCGAGGCTGTGGTGGTGGTAGTGGCAGAGGCTGTGATGGTGGTAACTGGTCCTTATGATGTAGACACTGAGCAGTGGTTCTCAACCTGTGGGTTGAGACCCCTTGGAGGGTCACACATCAGACATCCTGTCGCTCATATATTTACATTACATTTAACAGCAGTAGCAAAATCGCAGTTATGAAGCAGCAATGAACTAATTTAGTGGTTGTGGTCACCACAGCATGAGGAACTGTGTTAAAGGATTGCAGCATCAGGAAGGCAGCGAGCCACTGCTCTGGAGTGAGCCAACACTAGACTGAATGCTCAGCAATCCCAGACAGGAGCACTGTGAGCTCAGGCTAGTCCCTGCATGCCTCTAACCTCAGCAATCCCAGACAGTAGCACTGTGAGCTCAGGCTAGTCCCTGCACGCCTCTAGTGAAAAACAAAGCAATAGTGAAACAGAGCTAGCACCATTGAAGAAGCATGGTAGACATGTGCAAACCAGGGCACACTCCAGGGCAGGTTATCTTACTTAAACATTTCATGAGAATTACCACACTTTGTCTGCCTTTCCTAACTATTCACAACATACAACTAGAATAAATTTCCTTATTGCTCTATAATATAGCCAAGGGGAACTTGACTCGAAAGGCAAGGGAAAACAAGCTGAAAATAAGTAGACAGGCCTAAAAGCAAAGTAGTCACACTAGTCCCTGAGCAGGCCTCGGCCAGGGGTGGTTTCCCCGAGACCCTGCTGGCTCATCTCAGTTCTGTTTGTAACAACATTGACTGGCAGGCACTGGCACTTTCTCAGAATTCCTGAGTGAATGTGGTATCCCCTTCAAAACCAAAGTCCTCTCTGAAGAGGACATGCCCCTGACTCCCCTGCATGCGTCTGCCACAGGTTTTATTTAAATAAAGAGGCATCCCCTCCTCAAAGCTCCCATTCATGGTAATGCTCCAAACCCAGCATCTCTGAGGTGGAGAAGGTTGGAGACAGTTGGAGAACGTTGCTTTTCAACAGATGAAACAGACTCCTGGCTCTGGAGCCGGCCCTAGGATTGTCTACCTAAAGAAGCTTGTGAACAGTTTATGCCTTTAGAAGTCACAAATCAAAGGGAACATTCTGGTTGAAGCTTGATGCTTCCCCCTGGCTTAGCAATTCTTTCTTTTCAAGGTTCCAAGGAACCATAAAAAAAAAAAAAAGTCATTGAACAAATAAACTAACCCTTTTGCATTTTGTTACATACAGTAGGGGCCAAATAAAAAGGTATAGAATATTCAAATAGTTTCATTCGGCTCAGCAAAAACTAACAGAAAAACATTTAGCAGCCACTGTCAGTTTGGGCCTCCTCTTGGTATCTAGATCAGCCATCTTCTCAGAGACAAAAGTGGGGGGCAGAGTGGCAGCTTCTCATAGGAAAGAAAGGGTGAACCAGAAACAAACCCCACATCCATCTGCTTTAGACATCTTCTTCCAGAAAGGAGGAAGGGATGGGTGTCTACCATCACTTTCTAGAATAACCAGAAGTGTTTACAATTAGACCAGTAACCAAGAAGCTATGTGTATACAGAAGGGACAGGGTCACTGCTGCTGGAGTTCATACTCAGGAAGTACACAGCAACTTGTAGCTTATGTTTCAGGGACCAGTACCCTGGCTGCTCAGGCTCTGGGTTAAGCGAGGGAGTACCATGGTCCCATAGCCCCTAGCCCATCTCAAGTCTACTACGAGGCACACAGGAGTTACTGGGGCATGCTGTTTTGAACTGGACCACATTGACATCCTTTGGTCTGTGCTTGTTCTAAGTGGTGAGCTGCCTGTACACTGTCAGTTTCCATGGGTGGGGTCTGCTGGATGCCAGTCTCAGTGAAGGAAATGTTGCAGTGCGTGAGTTCAAAGAGGCTATAGCCATCTCAAACAAATCTGCATCTTGTTTTTAAAGTTCAGTGTTCGTGCCCCCACCTTCACTCTATTATAATATTGAGAGCACCAACCTGCCTGAAATGTGCTATTGGTAAAGACAAATATAATGTTTATTTCTGTGTATTCACATTGAGGTTTCAGGTGTTTCTTAACACTAATACTGGCTGTCCTCTCCCTGAGGGATTGCATACTTTAAATGAGGAGAGATGAGATCATCGGCATATTCTCACTGTCAATAACTCCTTTGTGCAAAGCGCAGGGAGGTATTGATAGAAAGCGTTACAATCTCCATGTCAGCGTTTGGGGACCACTATAACAAACTGCCACTCACTGAGTGGACCCAGACAATCAAATCTACAAGCCACAGTGCTGGAGTCTAGACGTCCAGTGTGAGCCTCTGTTTTAATCCAGAGGCGTTGGCTAGACTGGGATGCCTTGGGAGGCTCAAGGGTCTCTCTCTCTCTCTCTCTCTCTCTCTCTCTCTCTCTCTCTCTCTCTCTCTCTCTCTCTCTCCATGTGAGGCCTCCCACATTCCTGGATCCTGTTTATCCTGTTTCTGGCTGCTCTTCTTTCTACTGTTGAACGCTGCTGGCATTCTGCCTGATATTCTTACTTTTTAAAAAAACATAAACACCAGGCTAAGTGTCCCAATTTTGATCTGTAGCCACACCTACATCATTCTATTGCTATGTAACCCAGTACACACAGGTTCTGGTGATAAAGACGGGTGCATCCTTGGGAGGCTAGTATTGTATATAGGTAAGGAGCTTCCAGCCTACTAAAGCTTCAAGGAAATAAAATTCTACCATGCTTTTCAGAAGTGTCTCAAACAGCCTCCACCGCCATTGGCCAGACACATTTGGAAAGATAATTGCCAGATATGTGATATAACAAAGATTAAGGGTTTTCATGCTGTAGAAACTGGATTCCTCCCTAGATTCAGATATACGGCACCCATCTGAAGACTGTGTTTCTTATGAAGAGTGCTGTCTCAATCCTGGAGCTGGTCTAACTTGGCATAGAACCTTAGGCTGCACGGTTTTCCCAGAAAAAGCAAAACACACCAACTGCCTCTGTTGAGTTCTAGACTCAATCATTCGACACAAAAGAAAAGGGAACAGCTCAGCTCACTCCCAGCTCAAATCCATCAATCCTTTATCCGCAGCCAGGACGGGTCACTCAACCTCTGACTGTTTATCTTGGTTTGCTTCCTTCCCGCTCTGATGTTTGTCAGGCTCTGTCCAGTTGCCCTTTCCCTCCCCCCAGAGCCTACAAACATCAAATCATCCCTGTTTGTTTGTTTTTTCCATTTTTAAACAATTTATACTTAAATGCTGGCAAACCGAAAGGTCCGATTTGCCCTTTGAATGCTGGTGCATTCAAGCTCTTGCAGGTGGTTTCTCTCTCTCTCTTTTTTAAATTCTATTTTGAGTTTCATTTATTTTTTTAAAAAAGGTATTTCCTATTATCTCCAACCCATAATTTTCTTTACTGAACTTTTTGTTTAATTTTCCTTTGCTTTAACATTTTATTTTTCAGACACCTCTCATTGAACCCCACGTTCCTCTCCGTCCTGCTCACACCATTACCAAGGTAATGGGATGTAGGTGGGTTGACAAGCCGTCCGAGCTCCGTTCCTAAGTACCAGTGGAGGTGGTTCCTGTGTCAGAGCGGCATGTCAGGGCACCTCACGCGCACTTCCTATAGTCCATAAATATGCAGCTTGTCTCTGTTCCCCACATAAAACAGTGACATGTCACACGAGTGAACAATGTAAATATGTATGAGTGAGTTACGTTTTCCTATCCAGACCCTGATTAGACAATGGTTTGAGAATTCACTGGGTTGATTTGCCTTCTCTAAAGTCTCCTTTTCCCTCTCCTCCTCCTCCCCCCATCTGATTAACACACAGGTCCCTTCAGAGAAGATCCTCAGAGCTGGAAAAATTTTACGAATTGCCATTCTCTCTCGAGCTCCCCACATGATAAGGGACAGAAAGTACCACCTAAAGACATACAGGTATGTCTGCTCATTCTAATGGCTTGTCCCCTCCAACCCATGCGTTATGAAAGTAGAGCAGATAGCCCTTTGGATAAGGTCCCCAGGATCCAGCCTTAACTTGATTTAGCCTCAGAGTTACAGGCAGGTCACTCTTTAGCTAATTTGGGCAGGCATGAACAAAGAGGAGGACTTGTTGTGTGTCTGTCTGCCAGCATTGTTCAGTGGACCTATTGTGTGTCTGTCTGCCAGCATTGTTCAGCTAACATTCACACAGACCTTATTTACGCTCCACCGATTCTCGTATGTGACCCGCCACATCCCTACTAGAAAGGTATGTCTAGGACTCTGCCCATTTCTCAGATGATAAAACTGAGATTAGTTTTATCTAAGGCAAAGAGACTGAATAGCTTCCCTTCACTAAACCTTACATCTAGTGAGCACACAAGCAAGATTTAAACCAAGTAGATGATTGCCAAATTCAGAGATTTTTTTTTTAAGTCATAGTGTTGCAGATCTTGATGACACATAGGCAAACAAAATATATAAGTCTTTTATGGAAGCATAGTTTATTTTAGTTAGATGCTTAACCTGGGAGGGGGGGGTGTATACTTGCTGAGGCCAGAGGAGGGTATTGGGTACCTGTTCTATTACTGCCCATCCTTGGGACAGAGACTCTCACTGAACCCGAGGCTCCGATGGCATCCAGCGAGCCCCGGGGATGCCCCTGTCTCTGTCTGTCACAGCACTGGAGTGGCATGCATGTGTCTGGCCACCCCTAGCTTTTTATACGGGAAATTCAGACTCAGTCCTCAGGCTTGAGCAACAGATGCCTTCAGCACTGAGCCAGCTCCCAGCCCTCTCTGTTCACTCGCTATTTTCAGAAATTACATCTCTAAGTCTTGTCCTATGGCCCAGTAAGTTAATCTGTCTGGACTCTGTGGCTCACTTACACTATCATAGTTCTAAGGAGAGTCAAGATTTAAAATAAAGCCAAAGAAGACTAAAACACATGGGTCACAAGCCCACGAGTTCAGCCCCTTTGGTCCTTTGGCCCTTTGGCTCTTTAACTTTCAGTTGACCTCAAAATCTCACATGGCTGAAAAGGCCTTTTTCTTTGAATGATTCAATTATTTTTCTCTCTTAAGACGTGAGTAAGGTCTCTCAGCTATTGACTCGTGCTAGGAAAATTCCATTAAACATGTCATGCTTGGTGACAAGTCCTGGAAACTGGAAGTCAGAAACTGATCTCTTCCTTGCGCCATCCTGCTGAGATTTAAACCCTAACGTGGAGGTGTTATATCTGCCCCACACCCTATGACACAGATTAATGATCTGCTGGTGATGACCAGAGGACCCCACCAGAAGCCACAGACACTGATTCTTCTCCCGTAACAGCTGGAGTTCTTGTCCCAGATCTGTACTGGCAAGCTCCACCTTCTCTCTCCTTCCTGCTCTTTATCCCATTACATGATTGCTTTAGTGTCAGAGAGCTGAAGCCCCTCCAGAATCGCTATCACCCCCAATGACCACTATGCTTCGGGTAGTTGGTCGGTTCTGAAGTGTGAGTGTCATTTAGTGGAAAAAATACCCAGGGCTCTGCTGTGCGCCCTGCTGTGTATTCTGGCTCCAAAGACCTATGTCTTTCCTAGAAACTCAAAGCACTGAGTCCTTTCTGATGCTTTTGTTCTTTTGTTCTTTTTTTTAACTTTAAGAGCAATCATTGAAAAATAAAATAAAATAAAAATAAAATAAAAAAACTAAAAAATAAAAAAAGAGCAATCATTGGACTAAAAGTCAAATAAAATTATTTCTCTACTTTTATAAGAACCATTCCACTAATAAATGACCAAATTATAAAAGAAATACTTATTTATTTTATATGCTTAGTATATGCTTAGTTCAGCGCTATATGGTTAGTTCAGAGTAAAGATGTAGGCGTCTCTTCATCCTTTGATAGGTGATAAATGGGTGTAGGCTGGCCTCAGCAGCCCTCTCTGGCTCTGGTCAGCTCATCCTAGAAGCTTTCATAGATTTCATAGATTCTATAGTATTGGATCTGGAGAAGGCCTCCCAGTCCATCTCCTGTCCTTCCTTTCTCCTACCAAGAAGAGAACAGAGCCAGAGAGCTGGCCAGAGTCACACAGCTAATGAATAGCAAACCTGCTGTTCTACCTCATAGCTTCTCTGCTTCAAGATTTTTTTCCCAAGCTGGCCCAGAGCAGGGAACCTACTTCAGTTCATGATAGCATTCTTTAGGTTTGCCTAGTCTCTGCTCATTCCCAGAGGTGCTCCCATTCTTAGCATACAAAGGGAGGCAACCAATAAGTCAGGCCCTGCTGCACTCCGCCAGCTGCTCTGAGCCTCCCTGCCCTGCCTGTTCTATTGTCCCTCGGGATCCGTCCCTAAGACTTCAAGAGTCCACTTTCTCCCTTACACACACACACACACACACACACACACACACACACACACAGAGAGAGAGAGAGAGAGAGAGAGAGAGAGAGAGAGAGAGAGAACACCTGCTCTATTTTCTCACCCCATTAAGTATATAATTGTGTATTTCCTAACCAATATTCATAGTCTGTCTACCTAGACCAACTCACCACAGGGCCCAGCTTTGGGACTAACACATGAATATACAGGGGACATTTAGTGTTGTCAGATGACAGATTCTGTAGATGTATGTGTTAATGCTCATTACACAGAACTTTTCCGGAGAGATTTGAATTGCTAATTGCTTATTTTTCCCAACACTCCTCACACTGAGATGTTCTGGGACCAGCTTACAGTGATAGACTTAGAAGGAAGGATAATGCTTGCCCTCCACCAGTCCTTTGAGCAGCCTGGTGTTTTGTGTTATAGTATTATTTTATTGACATGACCCTGCTTAGAAGATGTAAGAGCCTAAAGCTATATACCCTATAGTGCTTTCCTTGCCCTGGATTCCTCTTATGGTGCCATACTCTTTGGAAGGTTCTCCTCTGGAAGATTATCTTCTCTCTCTCTCTCTCTCTCTCTCTCTCTCTCTCTCTCTCTCTCTCTCTCTCTGTGTGTGTGTGTGTGTGTGTGTGTGTGTGTCTGTCTGTCTGTCTTTCTCTCTCTCTTTGTATGTGTGTCTTTGTCTGTCTCTGTCTCTGTCTCTCTCTGCTCTCTGCAAAGGTATGGTTTTTCTATCTTCCATGTCTTATCTCCTTTAGACAATGCTGTGTTGGGACTGAGCTGGTAGACTGGATGATACAGCAGACATCCTGTGTTCACTCCCGGACTCAAGCTGTTGGCATGTGGCAAGTCTTGCTGGAAGACGGTGTCCTCAACCATGGTAAGATGAGCCACAGGCTCTGGAAAATTCTCAAGAAATGCAAAGCGTGTTTTTCTGGGTAAGCTATTGCTGAATTCCCAAATGAGCAAGAAAGAATTACGATCCCCTTAAAGAACCACCAAGCTAGCATCTTCATTTAGTAATACAAATGCAGCGAGCGGATGCTATTGATTGCTATGTTCCACATTGAACCTTCCTAACTTCCGAGAATGAAGGAAAGGAAAATGAAATTGCAACCGGAGTGCATCAGCTCCAATTATGTTTATTAGTTTGCATTCATGGTTCATTGATAGTGTGATTATACTCCAAGCAATGCATAGCGGTCCTGATGCAGGGGCAGAGTGAGAGAGCAATGAAATGTGTGGCCGGGCTGATGACATGAGAGTCAGTAATGAATTCAGACACTGCCTTTTAGCTGTGCCACTGTCTGGGAGAGCCAATTTGTATACCGGCAGGATGACCATATTTAAAATCAGAGCTGTGCTCTGCAATTGCTGTCTCCAGTCACCGCCGCGGCTCTCGCTGAACAGAAGGGGGCTGGCGGGTGCCTGTCACTGAACTGCTAACGCCACTTGTTTAAGACTACTTTTCTAAACATGAAAATATTCAAATCATCCATTTCACTCGCCGACACCTGGGAACGTGGGAATAATAATTGTGCTTGAGTTTCTCAGACTTTAATGTGCATACCAATCACCTGGGGCTCTTGTTGAAATGCAGATTCTAACTTTGCAGTCTGGGAGGTATTCTACGCATATCGGTTTGCAAGAAGTACCCATATGTGGCTGTTGCCCCTGCCGCTGCCCCTGCTGCCACCGCTGCTGCCATCCCTGTTTTGGGGACCTGGAAGGGTCTACCAGTGTTCTCTGTCTTTTGAACATATTGACAGCCCATGCTATAAAGGGACTAAAAGACGTTCAGACATTTAGACAAGAGGTGCTACCCTAATCTACCCTTTCTTTCTAACAGAGATCTAGATCTTGTTGCTGATCACTTGGTTAATATGTGAGAGTTCCTGGGTTTGAGTCCCCAGCTTTGCCTAAAGAAAGGGAGGAGCATTTCTCTGCAAGATTATGACCACAATTTCCTTCAAAGAGTCTGTGACCTAGAAGCATGGTCTAGTTGGCTCTGTTCATATTACTAATTTATACACTTGTAGCCATCCTTCCAAGTGGAGTGAGAAGTATGCCTAACTGCATATAGAAAGAAAAGCATAAGCTCTGACTTTCCAAAGGAATGTCTCCGGTAAGACCGTCCTCTCAAATAAGCATTCTCTGACAGGAGTTTACCAGTTTGGGTACACATGCCCTACCCCGTAGAAAAGGCCACCAAGGCATAGTGTGCTCATTCCATAAAAGCTGGCACGTGCTCAGCAGGAGGCCCAGAAAAATCAAAATTCGGGTGGTTCCAAGTGGCTGTGGCAGGAATGACTGCAGTTGGTGTGGCGTCACTCCCGGCTGCCCCGCCTGGGTGAGGTGGAGTTTGAAGGACTCAGACTCTGCTGTCCAGCTGCACGGCCCTTTTGTCGGACTCCTGCCCTGTACTCCTGGCAGGAACTGTGGGACGCAGCTTCTGGCCCCAGCTGACCCTTGCCTCCATGTTTCCCGCAGTGGACCAGGAACGCCATTTCCAAGACAAATATTTATTTTATCGATTTCTGGATGACGAGCGTGAGGATGCCCCTTTGCCTACTGAGGAAGAGAAGAAGGAGTGTGATGAAGAACTCCAGGACACCATGCTGCTGCTCTCACAGATGGGCCCTGATGCCCACATGAGAATGATCCTGCGAAAACCGTAAGTGGGAGCCAGTAGCAGCTCATCTGGCTGGCCCAGACTGCTGCAGGTACCCTGGGGAGGGACACAAGGCGGCAAAAGGCCCAGGCTTCCCCCGAGTCGGAGGAGAGACAAAAACGGGGAGAGTCTGCAGTGCTGCTTGTCTCTATTATATTTTTAGCTTTGACCCCCAAAACTCCACTTTCCCCCCCATGTCAGTTTAAAGTATAGATCTCTAGCAGGAAGCTCAGGATATCAAACTAGAGCCCCCATATTAATTGACCTTTGGCCAATGGCAAACAGAAACTGGTCTGCTTCTAGGCCAGACTGCGGCAGCCCCTTTCTTCATAGTGCTAGAGGCAAAAGTCCTCAGAAGCAAAGCTCTCATACTTGTGTTAGACTCATCCATCCATCCATCCATCCATCCATCCATCCATCCATCCATCTTCCTATCCATCTTCCTATCTGCCCATCCACCCATCTATCCACCCACCCATCCATCTACCCACCCATCCATCTACCCATCCACACATCCATCTATCCATCCATCCATCCATCCATCCATCCATCCATCCATCCATCCTTTTGATAACCACCCCCCCTTAAGGCCTCCATTCAGTCAGTGAGGCAGTTGGAAACCCCCATGCCTGCCACAGCTGACCACAGCCTGACACTGACAACCTTGAGATACTTAATTAGGCCAAAGAAGGAAAAACCTGTGAAGGTCCTGTTAGATGCAGGCATTTTACTGATTGCTCCAGGGCGTGAAAACCATGGCTGCTCCATGCTTTCCCACTCAGGGAGACCTTTGAAGTAGGCATGGCTTGGGACTAGATTTGGAAGCCCCATATTCAGGTTTATATTTTCATGCTGGAAATGAAACCTCCCTCCACCATACAACCAGTGCCAGGCAGCTATGGATGTCAACTGTGAGTCCAGGGCTCTGCCGACCTTTTATTATCAGGTCTCCGTAAGAACATTCAATTTTATGTCTGCTATGTCCACTGGGCACTTTCCAAGTGAGAGCCGTCCCTCAGACAGACTTCCCCAGCTTCTGCCCCTCGGACCAATTCACAATAGCCTCTGAGAACAGCTTTATCTTCTTCCCCCAGGGCTCTCTGCCTTTCACTGGCCCATACTCCATGCTGCACGGGCTTTTTAAACACATGTCATTTTGTCACACCATGTCCCCTTTGTCCAAACTCTCTCTTGGGGCTTAATCTCCCACACAGAGCATTTCAAAGGCCTTTCCCCTCATCCCAGCTGGCACTACCATCCTTAACTCTAGAACCATGGCTTTCAGCTCTTTCAGGCTCAATACCCTCTCTTCAAACAGAAATTTAATAGAAGATTCCAAAATATCAAATAGAAAAGCCAGAGATTCACTGACCTAAGCAGGAGTAGGGTCCAAGGAACCTGCCCAGCCAATTTATTCTCTGTCTGCCCTGAAGGATCATGGGGAGGGTGGCCGAGGACACAAGAATTCCCTGGAGCTTTGGAACTCAAATGTACGATGCCACCAGTGACTACACTCTCTCTCTAGTCCGGCTGCCTCCCTTTCTCTTGACCCATTCATCTACCACCTGTCCTCCCTCATTCCTGGGCCACTCCCCTTTTGGCTGGTTCCTTGCTGTCATGGTCATCCCAACCACTGTCATTCTGGCTGAGATGACTTTAAGGCATTTGGAAATGTATGGAGGTGTTCAGGTTGTCAGAATTCATGCATGGATACCAGGTGGATGGTATTCACTGGGGAGAGGCATTCAATGTCAGGGGGGCCTGCCACACGTGTCCCGACATGCTCTCTCCTCCTGACAGGCAGCTAAAATCTGGGGGTCTGTGAAAGGCAATCAGACAATGCCATGTTTCTTGTTGACCAGTTCTGAATTAAGTTAAGTAGACAGGGGGCTTGTTCCTTCTTTCTGGAACTCTGGGTGAGCAGAAGATAGATCTCAAGACCCGAGAACAATAATTCAATAGGGATTATTGTACTGCATCCTATGATAGACAAGGTAGCGTGTGTTAGCATCCTATTCTGTGGAGAGGGGAGTTGCTCTTTTGTGGAATAGTCAGGCTATGTCCCCAACAAGAAAGGCATCAGGAAGCATTTGCAAGTGAGTGACTGAGTTCACAGCCCCTGCCAACCCTTCCACAGCTGTTCTTTGCATCAAAGAGGCAGAAATGCCTTTGGATTCACTAACATTTTTGACCACTTACAAAGTAGATTAAAATGTAAAAAGGGTAAGCTGTTCGTATGTTGTAATCCAATGAGAAAAGCACTGCCAAATTAGATTCAAATGGGGCAGCTGTTTATTGAGTACCTGCTGTATGCTCTAGACCTCATGGCTAGGTTTCACGATTCATCTGTAGAAATAAGATCCTCTGGGTTGGGGGTTAAGAACTTGCCTAGCATGTATGAGTGAAGCCATGGGTTCGACCCCAGCACCTCTAAAGAGAGGTGATACTGCTGCCATTTTCATCCACACTGTGATGAATTTAGGTGAACCCTAGAAACCCAAATCTCCAAAGAAAGTTCACTTCCCAGTTGACCTCTGGCTATCAAATGCCAGGTTTTCACATAGTGCTGTGGCTCAGGCCGGGGCTCAAGCATTTTAGAAACAGAAGCAGGAAGATTTGGAGTGTCAGGCTATCCAGGGTAATGCAGCAAGTTCAGGCTAGTTTGGATTACATATGGAGATCGTGTCTCCAGACAAACAAACAAACAAACAAACAAGATAAAGATTTACTAATATTTCTCAATGTATCGTCTGAGGATTTTCTTCTTATCCCCCCCCCCTTTTTTAAATTTGGCAAACATTGCGATTGAGCCGCCGATGCTCCTTTTGGCTTATAGATTTTCTTCCTACTTGAATGGTAGCTCCTAAGGGATGGAAGAGTGAAAACTAAGGAATCTAGGTTTGTGAGACAGACACTCAAGTTCTACACACACACACACACACACACACACACACACACACACACCCCTCTATTTTCTGGTTGGCTATCTTTCAATTTTCTAGTGCTCTTTGGAGATACCACTTGACTCTATGTAAGAGGAAAGGAAAGAAACCGACTTGGCTAAGAATCACCTGCAGCACTTCTGTTCTTGGAGGGGGGGAGGGAGCATTTCACTCTTGGAAACTGAAGCTAAGTCCATAGGTCCTGTGTAGGTTAGCCCCTCACTGCCTATAAACTGCAGTCACTGAGAAGTGTGGAACCAAGGCATAGGCTGGCTCCATGTCAGCCGGGCCAAGACCCCAGTGTTTGAACTCAACGCAGCTGCATTTATAATAGTCACCACTGCCAGAGAGGTTGCAGAACTCTGATAATTACTGGGAAAGAAATAACACAATATTCTTTGATGAGAAGATTACTTTGAGAATTTGATTGTATAATGAAGATGTTGCTTTGAAAGGTACTTCCTATTGTTCGGAGTCTGAGACTCGCTAGCTAAAAAAAAAAGTGTCACTTGTTTTGACAGGCTACTTAGAAAAATTCTCTGTTTATTACATTAACTGCAGCATTTTAACTGTCAAACTATGAAAGAGTGTTCTGCAGTTTAAAAAACAGAATACAGCTCCAGGGCCAATTTTTTGGCACACTCTTGTTGCTATTGGTATTGAAAGAAAAAAAAAACATACATTCTGAATGTGAAATTAGCTTTTTATGTGGTGGCAGACAGAGTGACTCACAATGCCCATTGCGGTTACACAGGTGTGGACCTGGGTGCCACTTGGGGGCAGATGCTACAGAATGGTGACAGGTTGATGGTGCTGTTGTTGTAGCACTGAGACAGGGCCATCAAACACAAATGAACTCTCAGAGCTTATTGTTTTGACTTTGCTTTGTTTATAAATCTGAACGACTCTACACGCATAGATAGAGCAGACTCTTACATGCAGAAGTGGGCATTTGGGCACGTTTAAGTAGGCACTCTGGATAGGAAATAGTGGGCCCAAAGATACAGAGGTGACCACATAAGTACAATATTGTAAAAAGTAAAAGCCAGCTGGATACAAAGAGGCTTCGTAGAAACAGGACTCTCCTGCATACAAGCGTTCTAGCACCTTCCATGGAGAGTGGAACACTGTGCCCCCACTTTCGAGGGGTCTCTCAGAGGCTTGCCTGCCCAGAGTGGGAGAGAAATGAAGCTCATATTTCTCAAATCAAATTCTAGGTCTACAATTCTGAAATTTCCTAAATCCTAGACTCTTAAATAGTTGGAAAGGGAAGAAGTCCATTGAGCCCAGAGAAAGTAAAGAACAGCACAGAAAAATTAGATTGTCATATTAAAAAATTTAAACAAGTTCTGGAGTCTTCTGAATGGGTCTGAAACTCATAAACTTGAACTCATTTGTTTTATGTGGTCAGTGAAAGGTTTTAGACATCGGCATGAGGCTGAAAATGAGTGTTGTGAGCAAACGTTGGGAAGGGTGGGGTGCCGGGTCATCTACCACTGTCCACTGGTGGCTCTAATGCCCAGCAACCCTGCTGACTGACAGCGTGCTCTATAAATTTGTTGGAGAGTGCTCAAGAAGCTATATAATTTCTCTTCCTCTAGCAAATCTTATTTTCTAAGTTATTTTATTTTATTATTCTTGCCTTTCCCACAGTGCACCCTTCAATGTGGACCTTTCTCACAGTCTCTCTCTCTCTCTCTCTGTGTGTGTGTGTGTGTGTGTGTGTGTGTGTGTGTGTGTGTGTGTGTGTGCATGCACGCGCGCAGAGGCCAGAAGAGGGCACTGGATTTTCCTCTGGGTTGCCTGATGTAGACATTGGGAACTGACCTGGGGTCTTCTGGAAGAGAACCACTAAGCCATCTCATCATCCCCACTTGCCTTAACTGCATCTTTGTCCAGACTGTTTTTGAGGATGTGAGATTGAAATCGTGGTATTTTTAGGAAGGTCCTTTTACTTTGGATATCTCAGGTTTACCAGCCATAAGTCATTGTTTTCACTTCTGGGGAGGAAGTATTTGCCAAGAGGATGTTCACCATCAGAGAGCCCATCCTCACCTGATGGTCAGAGGAAAGAAGCCTGAGCTCAGGATGAGCTAAATCTAGGAAACAGGACTGCTCCGTGGACCCTCCCACAGTGCACCACTCAGTGCAGACCTTCCCACAATGCAGCACTCAGTGCGGACCCTCCCACAGTGCACCACTCAGCACGGACCTTCCTACAGTGCACCACTCAGCACGGACCTTCCCACAGTGTACCGCTCAGCGCGGACCTTACCACAGTGCACCACTCAATGGCAAACTGCCTCTGTTCTTACTGCAAAGGTTGCTATGTCCTCATTGAAAGCTTAGCGAATGTATAAATGATTCCATGAAGTGAATCATTTCTTGACTTTAGAATTACATCTCCCCTATAAAAGCAGTGTGCCATATTCTGCTCATGTCTGCAAACCCAAGAAAGCTCACAGAACTGCTTGCCATTATGATTCAGGCCCAGGGTAGTGGTGCTATAGCTACTACACACTTACACTTTAGTGTTCACGGTAAGATTAGCTCAAGGTTTGAACACTTCAAGTCAAGTATTTTAATATTTTAATTTTAATGTATTTTAATGACTTCAAGACAATCTATTTGTTGTAGAAAATTTGAAAACTAGTAGGAGTTTCAAAAGAATGCATATCACATGCGCCCTATCTCCAGATAGATAATTACTATTAACATTTGGTAGCTGGCTCTCTGTTGATTTTCTTTTCTTTTTTTTTTTTTCTCGACAACTGATGGTATGAAGCTCTCTAAGGCTGGGGTCTTAAGGAGGTGTGGAACATGCTATCTGACCGAAAGTTCCTGCATGCATTCACTGTGGGATGGATGAATGTGCGGGTTGTGTTTAAAAGAAAACACAGGCAACAAAGGTTGTCATCTCAGTAATCTTTCTCCCAAATAAGAGAAGGAGCTTTTAGCTGGACGGGGGCACAAGCATGGGAGTGGACCAGAATCATACTGGGAAAGTGAAGAACTAACACTGGAGGAGTAACCAGACCCAGAGCAGAGTTACGTCAGAGGTCAGATGAGGGGAGGCCAGCTACGCCATCTTTGGGCATTAGAAACAATGTAGTCATTTTGGGGCACTGTGGAAGAGCATGAAGGGAAGATGTGAATGGCCATATCTGCAGCACATTGATCTCTGAAGTTGAATTCCCTGATTATTGTAGAGAATGGGCTAGAGAGGCCAAACTATGAACAGCTAGATATTTGTATGAGAATAAAATTATTGGGTTTTGGAGAATTTAATGATACCATTTGAAATACATGCATGCAATCCAAGAGCCCACTAAATAACTTGTCAGTAATATAGAGTACGAGAGCCAGGATTCTATTCTCACAGATTTGCCATTAACACATCCAACATCTCTTGGGTCCAAATCTCGAAGAATTTAATAATGCCTGCTAACCCTCTCCCCGCTTTCCAGGGGCTTGTGAATGGAACACAAATGCAATTGTACTTAATGAGAGGCAGCATTTATTAAGTGCATGTGTGCTAGGCACTGGGCTAAATAACCCCTTAATCTGACTCTCTCAACCAAGCATGAGGTAGTTAACACACTTCCCACCTTGTATGTTAGGAAACAGAGCTTAGGCAAAGTCAGTTGCCCATGGTTATCGAGATGATGGTGGGCTCAGAATTTGATCCAGATGGCTAACTCTGGAGCTGTGTTCTACTTGCCATGGTCCTAAAGGGACTTGGAATAACTTTCTAGGTTATGTTTGGGGCATTGGTTAAGATGATGTCAAGGAAATCAGATTTTAAAGTAGGTATTACAAGATAAACTCATATCATTAAATCATTCTTCTCTACATCTGAAATGAGCATAATACATTCAATATGTTATCACTATATAGAACAGAACATAAGTGGAATGTTATCACCATATAGAACAGAGCATAAGTGTCCGTCTGCTGTAGAGAGAGAGCATGCTCTCCTTTGAGAGAGGCTCCGATGATTCCACAGTCCACAGAGGGTTCTGATAATGAGATTATCCTTTCCTTATAAGCTCCTGGAGCC